>JASDQU010435952.1:0-32390 GCA_032191745.1 Picea mariana
TATAGGCTGGAAGGAGCTAGGGTTCTTGGCGAACTCTCGGCCATGCATAGCTCGGCGTTCCAGTTAACTGACAAAAAGCCTCGTGTCCCGGCGAAAACTTTCCTGATTTTTTGCTTTGTTAGGTACCCGCGGGCTGTTTTGGGTTAGCCTGCGGATACCCGCGTGCAGTAGAAGGACAGCGAGCGGATGCCCGTGCCCAGTGAGCAGTTAGGGCACGGGTTGCTTGTTTTAAGTGGTTTTTGAGGAATTTCTCAGCATGGCTTTGGCTAGGAAGAGGCATGAGTAGGCCTGATACCAGGTAAGCAAGGATAGTGCAATTTAGGGTTATAACACTTCTTGGATATTTGAATTCTATGCTTCAACACTATTTTGATGAGCTTGTATCGAAGCCTTACTTAGATAGCTTACCTGACGACTCCATTGTTGGAAGAATCCCTCTACCTTATGCACATCTTGATGAGCCTTGTCTAACAAGATCATCTCGTGACACCAATGAGGAAATAATCCCTTTTCCCTATGCAAATTTTTAAAACCATGTTCTTGTAAGGTGAAGCAAGAATTGTGAAAAGGCATTGAAGATTCACCTTGGCAACTCCACTCATATGCTTTGGTAAGAAGGTGTCATCCTATTTTAAGATTTTGTACAAGGATAATTTTAAGGATGGAAATTTATATTGAAATGTAGAAACCTAGGCTAATATTATTAGTCCTTAATATGAAAAATGTAAAATGTTCGACGTTACTTTTGTAAATATATTCAAATTTCTAAGGATTTTATATAGTTTGTATAGAATTTTGGTGATTTTTAAGGTAAAATAATTTTGTTCTATGGAATTTGGGCAAATCATTTTTTGAAAAAACAGTAATTGCCGAATCTTTTTTTTTTATAGGGTTGCATACTCTCAAATGATGGAACTATGGCATAATGGGAGCTTCATTAAATGTTTCCTTCTCTCAATATTGAATACATTTTGGGATACCCAAATAAGCTTTCACTTGATTATGAGGAATATCTGTTACGAGAAAAATCACTCTATGGCATGGGGTAAACTACAACAGATGGAAATGACTGCAGAAATCAACTCTAATATCAAGTATGCTATATAAAAAAACATGCTAGCAAGACAAGATAAAGATCCTACCCCGTCCAGACGTTCGATGAAGTCCATCATTGAGCACTTGACTCAAAGCTATACACATGCAACTTGTCCTCAACAACCAAGACACACAAGCATATGGTTATAATATATAAAGTTAGCACATATAATAGCATAATCCATCAATATTCATAAAATATATGTCCATAGAATAACAATTCAAATATTTGAAAGACATTAATTGGATGAGAAAAAAGTATTTCTATTAAAATGTAATCAACAGAAGTGTATGAATGACAAACTTCCATGTCATCACGTCCGGAGACTAGAAACTAAGTCCCTTCTAGTTGGGCCTCCAACACTTCAATCCTCCACCAAAGGAAAGCTCATATAAGAAAGACAATGAGGTTCTCCATCAAATATGGAAGAGCCTAGGGCATGAACAATTTGTTCAGACTTAAAAGGAAAAAGGGATGCAGACTCAATATGAAGTGAATAATTTCTACAGAGTAAGTTTGCTCTCAAATTTGAATTTTTTTCCCCTCTTCCATAGCTTGGATATGGCCCATTTATAGACTTCCAATGTAGTTGAAGGGTCAAGTCAGAACATTTCTATTATATGGAAGGTAAAGGATCATAGATCTCATGACGTGAAATGGAAACCTGACACCATTTTTTAATTTTGGGCACAAAACTCGATGTATGTGGGCTGTAATGGTGCAACCTGCATATACGCATGTTGTATAGCTGTTAGGGTGCATATATGTGGAAAAATAAAAATTTTAGCTCTGGGAACTACAAAAAGGGACTTCAAGTCTGCATAGGGAAATGGAAAAGGCCTTTTGAGCAAGTTACATGGGGTGAGGAAATCTTGTTATAACAATGACTTCCATATTTCAAAGGAGGTATTTAATGTGTTATCTTGCATGTTGTGTTATTCATGAGGTATGTTTCACACTAAAATAAAGATATGAAGAGGTTTTGATAAGACCATTTTTATTATGTTTGGGACAATAGAAAAGGGATTGGCTCAAGAACCAGTGTGATCCAATAATTATTCCTTCCATCAAGATTTTCCTTAAAAATATCATCAAACGATGGGATTTCATCCTATTATTCGCATACGTTGGTTCATTTCTGATAGAAACTTCACAAAAGAATAATCTTCTTTACCTCTTGGAAGAACACGATAAACAACCCCTAGAGGTAGAGAGAATTAATTAAGAGAGTTACCAAGAGAAAGAAGAAAAGGCCCTAGTACTTAAGGACATTAGTGCACCATCATTGATTGTAGTCTATCTAGTCTAAGATGTTTATCTAGGGGGGTGAGAGAGGGTGGTATTTACAGGTTACTTGTTGATCCAATGGCACTTTACATTACGATAAGAGATTGGAAGAGATTTATATTTTTGAGGAGGCATATGTGGAGCATGCATGGCATGATTCCATGGAGAAAGGTTTAAAACATATTGTAGAATAAAAAATTGATTTCAATATTGTAGTTGATGGGAGTGTTGTAAAGTATATGGATAGGGTTGCTAGATTCTCTCAGACAAAGGGAGTTGACCTGGATGATAATATTGCTTCAATATTCTTTGAGAAAGAGAGTTTTTACCTAACTTAGGTTGACGCATCAATTTCTATAGGTTTTGGGAAGCATGATCGAGTTACCCATGATCAGAGTTTGTTGATAGCCTTGTGTGGGTTCTTACCTATTCCACAAGCTTGGTATTTCAAGATGGATGTGACTTGTGTATATTTCCATCTTTGATATTTTTATACAGGTGATTCCTTTTTCTTGGTCTTGTATCAAGATGTGATTATTGTTACCTTCTCTCACCTAGGGGTAACTAGAGGAGATCATTCTTCATGATCCACATTATAGAAAGTGGTCCAAGAGATGATGACCAACATTCTCCATAGATAGTATCCCATCAAATTCCTCTTCCTTATCATTTCTTGGCTCATTCACTTGATCACCTGGCTCATCCGATGATGGTGTTCCAACACACATGAGGCACATTAGTAATTGTTTCATTCAAAGTTTTATATTTAATGTATTGAACATTTAGGTAAGGATCATGGCTTGAAGTTTGATAATGAATAATGATGCTTGGAAGTTATGATTTTTTCCTTGTTTCACCTTAGTGGCCATTATATATACTCTAGTCAAGTGTTGTCACTCTCAGGGAAAAAGGGGTTCTATTGGGAGGCCTTGATAGGAGTAATGTACCTATACATCTTCCATACTTAACACTTTCCATATATATTCCTTATGTTGTCCTATATTTTGGGAATGGTTATTACATGTATCCCAAAAAGCTCTATACTTCATTCTCCTATGAGAAAAATGGGATTGAATGCTCAAGGTTGATGCAGTTGGTAAAAAGAATGAAAAGAGAATGTTATAAATTCAAAATGAAAAATAAATAAAAGGATATAAATGATAAATCAAAGGCCAAGATAGCTTGCACTCTACCCCCTCACTATGAGGCCATCAATTTCCAAGTCCTAATGCACTAAATGTGTATCCAGAAAGGACTTAATTGAATCCCAATGTAATAAATGCATAAATCTAAAAAGGGTCTTACAAAGAAAAAAAAAAGAATATCAAAAGGCAAAATAGTGGTGGAAAGAAAGAGTGTCGAGGAAAGGGTAACTCAATGTGCCACGCACTCCCTCTAAAAAGGTGTTCATGGAGATGAAAATCACATGTGACCATGCATGTCAATGATACCATGACCATGAAGTAAACCTTATGTCATACCATTCACTCATACTTATACTTTGATGGATTTCTTGGGAAATACTCCTCTACTTTAGCATTGACACACCTAATAGAGTTCGATGATGGTCCCCCCATAGCTAAACTTGGCAAATTGTATAAGGTCATAATCTAGTGTGAAGTTTGAATAAGATACCTAATGTGAATTACTTACGTGGCTATTGCATTAAATTGTGACTCACTTTTTATGATTCTAATGAATCTTGTACCCATGATGGTTGGTCTCACCTGATTCACTGAGCCTTTGCTTGATGACGATGCACTCCTTGAGATGGCCCTTTTGAGGGAATTGATGATGCTTCCCCTTCACTTTATGGAGAAATTCGAAGCCTTGATGATGAGTGTTGGGTTACATGATGACTTGGAATGCCTCTTGGCATCCCTCACCACTTTTTGGACCTAGGATTTTGCACTTTTAATTTAGGAGATTGCACATGGAGCCTTACATGTCACCTTGAGCCATAGATGACATCATGCACTCTTTGACAATGTTAGGGTTTTATTGGATGGAATTTCCCTTGATGATGATGGTACACCTATTTGGAGAGGTTATGGATCCCTTTTTATTGATGACATCATGCTTAAAGGCTAGGAAATTTTACATGTAGAGGATGATGTCATCCTTGAGGATGATGCAAACATGCTTGATCTAACCTAACACTTGTGATGATAAGTTGGCACCTTGTGGATGAGGGTATATGACTTTCTTGAAGATGAGGCATGAACTTCGATGATACTTTGCACCTTTTGGGGAGAGACATGACTTTTGGATACTTTTGTACCCCATTAGAGGATAATTTCACCTTTTTGGAGCTTCACACACCCACACATGTGGCTTTTTAGGAGGAGGTTTTCAGGTTTTAGGATTGTATCTTTATTTTGGAGGAATTTTGGGGATCAACCTAAGACCTATCCACCTTGTATCATGGATTTTCATGTTTTAAGGGCCTCTTAGAGAGATGGATCACTTATTTTATTCATATATATAAAGGGAGTGCTACCTCATTGTAAATCATAACAATTTGTGGAGAATTATCACTACTTGTTTGTTCTATATTTCTCTTTCAGTATGGATGATTTATCTGCCTTATTTGGGAGGTGATTCTTTGGATGATTTTCAAGTTTTGATGGATGATTTAATGGTTAGGGTTTCATGTATGATCATTGATTTACCTAGTAAGTTCTATTTCTAAGTCTTTGTTGGTTTATTTCTTGAATGTATTAATTGTTAATGTGTTTATCAAAGTAGTGATAGTGCATGATACCTTGTATTTCTCTTGAATAAACCTTATATTGAAACCCTAGGAGATTTTGTAGTGGAATACCTTCCCTTGTTATCATTTTTTAAATCTTGTTTAAGGACATATGGCAATTTTCTAGGGTTTGTACTAGATTATCCTAGTTGTTTTCATATAGGATAGAGTTCTAGGGTTTGTTGTGGACTACCCTAGGGTTTCATCCAAAATCCATCTTTAAGTTTGTCAAGAGGCATAAAATGATTTCTAGAGATTTTAGTGGACCTCCCTAGCCTTCGTTCTATTGGTTAATCCTTAAGGTTTGTAGTGGACCACCCTAGCCTTCGTTCTATTGGTTAATCCTTAAGGTTTGTAGTGGAATACTTTAAGGTTTATTTAAAGATTTCCTTTGTCTCCCAAGAAAGCTCATAATTGACTCCATATGCCCAAGAGGATAAAACAACACCAATATTTCTCCCTTGTAGTGATTCTAAACCCTAATTTCACCTCTCCTTTGTTGTCTTCGAGTTAGATTAGGGTTTTCTGCATTTTGCCTTCAATTTTCAACCATCTTCTAGCTTGATGTCTAGGGTTTATTGGCATATTTCACCCTAAAGTGAATCTTGTCATCATTTATTACATTGTTGTTGTAATTTTCATCCCTCAAGGCTTGATGTATTGCATATTTAGGGTTGTTTTGTGCCATTTACATTTCAACAATTGATTGTCTATTAAACCCTAGTTTAATTGATTATTTTCAGCCCTAGTTTATTACATGCTTACTTGTTTTATTTATGTTGTTGTAATTTGAAATATTGTTGTAGATAATCATATTTAACACATGTTTTATAATAGACGTAGTTTTTCTCTTTATTTGTAGTATCGGTGGCATCTCTTTGACTTATTTTGACATGGTAAACATCATTAATTGTCCAAGATACTTCACATATACAAATTTGGAAATTGCTTCATTTAACCACCTTGTACTTACCTTGATTACTTAAATTAGTTGTGGTATGTTTGAGTAACCAATAAAGGAGATTGAGGTTCAAGATCCATTCTTTGTATAAGATTCCATGAGGTTTCTAGGGAAGTCTCCCTTGTGTTGGATCCATCCTTCACTAAAACGAGAGAAGTGTTTGCTAAGATGACAGTGAGTTGGAGCAAGCTATTTTGGATAAGTTTTGGGAATTGCACTGGAATGAATTGTACGACATTTTGGCTAACGATAAAAATGTACGCAAAGCAGTTGGAACATTTTCGGGAGCACACACACAAAAGGAGTTTTGGGAAATTATGTCCACTTTGTAATCATTTTGTAATAGTCTTAGCTCTATAGCAAAACTATAAATTGTGATGGGTTTTTTGTGTAGTGTAACCTTTTTTGAGTAGTTCAAAATAAGAGTTCGACAAGCATTGGGAAGTTTTGGGGAGCTAGTGTGCATTGTATGCGTGAACGATTATGGCATGTGGAGGTAGAATTGCTATACATGTTATGAGCGCAGTGCACACCTAATGTAATAATTGAACTTTATTAATGAATGAATAAGAAACCAACTGTTGTGGACATATCCCAGTTTAGGGTGAACCATGTTAAACCTTGTGTCTCGATGTGTTTCTTTTATGTGTTGCATGATTAGTATAGATCTGCTTATTGTCTTTGCGCAATGATGATGAATGTTTAATATTATGAATATGTCATTGATATATGTTTCAAACTTAAGGTAAAGATAAATGTTAAGTAAGGTAATGTCGTGAATAGAGTATATTGCATGATAATTGAATGTTGAATGATGGAAACTACACACATGAAAAATGCATAGTATGGTTGTGTTGAATGCCTCACTTCCCGTCATCACTGCATAAACTTGTTCCTGCAGCCCCTCTGGATGCCTCAAGTGAGACTTCACTTTCTTGCAGGTGATGACAAAAGGGCCAATGTCTAAGGGTTTTGTTGGTTTATTACCTCTGAACCTAGGGTATTCCCACTACGCACCAAGAAATGGTTCCATTGTCAGGATCAGGATCTTTAATTGAGGGAAATGTTTTGAAGGCTGACTAAGAAGGAGATCACAAAATGAACATGAATACATAAATCACTCCATCACCATAAAACCCCCTCAAGCATAACGTCAACCCTCAAAAGATGACGTTTTTCCTCTCCTAGGAAAATCGTTTGGGTGCTAGCTATTGGATAATATTCTTCATGATGTCAAGTAAGCCTCCAAATGCATATCTATGTGATCTGGTGTGCAGGCCTACCACATCAAACCTGTGGACTCCTTTCCCCATGGAATCCCAAGCTAGGCTTGTTCTCCCAAAACTGGCCACCAAGCAAGGTATTGCAAAATAAAAGGGTACACCCTCCATAGATCTCAAGCCAAAGATATCATGACAAGTGTAAACCACATCTAATAAGAAAGGCACCTAAACATGTGCATCAAAACTACCTCATCAAATAAAACAAAAGCTCAAAACCATATACAATTAACTAAGTTTAAGTATGGGAGGAGTGTCATAACGATCATATTGTGTAGGCCAAGACCCTCAGGTAGGGGATGCTCCCAAGGATGGCCTTTCAAGGTTATGTAGTGGATGAAGAGGTGAAAGGGGTTCATAATTCATAGGCCGATAAATTTCATGACATACAAGGGCTCGTATTATCTCATTCATGGGTGCCTTTGTAGAGAGTGTGTGGCACGTTCGTTTGTGATGCAATTTTTCCAAGCCCATTTTCTTGTGATTCATTATTTCTTTCATGTTTTAAGGAACACTTTGAAGGCTACTATCCCTATGTGGTGTCCAGATAATGACAATGTCATTAAAAAATACTTCATGGAAATGAGAAGACGGGCTCATGATGAGACCCCTTTTCTCTCAGTTATGCAACCGAGAGCCACTACCCTATCTTGGTGACGAGATGATGGTAATTTCATACAGCTAAATACCCATGTTCATGATCGACTGGTTAGTGATGAGACCTCCCATGATCCAACTAACCCCTAAGAATTCATTATCATTCAATTTTGTAGGTCCCCCTTTTATTACAAAGAAGTGTTTCATTGCTTTCTCGGGGATCCCTCAAGGAAGCATCTAGAAATTTAATATCTAAGCTTTTATATTTTTAGCCAACAAAAATACCTCTAGGCCTTCAGCCCCTTATTCCCATGAAATGAGGTACATTCCCTTCTTGGGTCACTAAAGTCAAAGGGCCTAGAAGAGGGAAACATGATGGAAATTTGATGAGTGTAAAGTGGTATGTATGGTCAGGAATGGTACGATAACCCCTCAAGGGACCCCTAGTTGCAAACCTTCCCCAAAGGTTCGGAGCTCACTAGGAAATCTATGAAACTCACCAAGGTGAAAAAGGGTAAAAATAATAATGTCCAAGCAAATGTTCTATAATCAAAAGTAGCTTAAATACAACATGCTTGAATGCCTTAAATATTAGGGTGATTACCTGCCACAATACCTGACTTGTACCGCATGGATCAAGACACATATGCCTTCCAAAAGCCATCTAGTGTGGTGGATAAGCCGACAATGGATCAGAATTTGGTGATAGAGTGGGCTTATGTATGTGCAAGTGGACACTGCTAGTCATGTTGTCTCTCGACACTCCAAATATGCAACTTGAGGGCCTCGAGACATCATCTCCTTAGTTATCCCACAAATTGGGTATAACATCTAGATCCTACTTAGGTACATGTGCTCATCGTAGAGTGCATGAGAACCACAACATCTCCTAGTAGACTTGTTCCTAAACCGAAATAGAAAACCATAAATTCCAGGGTGCTTCTATCACCCTTCATCCATATATATATCAAAACCCAAACGAAAACTAATCTAGAAAAGAAAATTTTAGCATTTTTTCAAAAATTTCTAAACTAAGCATGAAATCAATATGCAAGTACATAAAAATGAAATATGAAATGATATTAATATAAGCAATCAAGATGCAAATGTAAGGAAAGAAAGATGATCTACATACTTACTTGGGGCCTTGGGGCCCTAAAGATCAGGTGATGGGTGATGTTAGGTGAAGTCATACAACTAATGCAACCAATTGATCATCTCATCAAAGTATATTCCCATGTGCTTAATCATGTAATACAATAAATATAAGTCAAGAACATAATAATCATGAGTATAAATAAACATATAATCGATCATGAAATAAAACTCATGGAGATGGGTGGGATGGAGGAAATCCTGCTAGAAAGAGAAACCATCAGCCCAATCATCCTGCCTAAGAGTGTATCCACAAGCTTGATCAATCTATCTCTGGAGAGGGATACCACATGTAGATGATGGCTCATCTTCATCTTTACTCAGAAAATTACTTCTCCCTCAAGGCTAAGAAAGGATAAGAGGTCCCAAGAACACCTATTGGTTTCCCATACAAGGGGAAATGGGGTAAGCCACAACCTTATGTTTAGAGAAAAACTCCTCCCTTGGACTTAGGAAATGTCTCTTCTTTGTCTGCAAATATTCACCCAAAATCTCAATATGAAAGTACTTCCAATTGGTAGTGTGGACCTTGGACTTATTTGGGCTAGTCACGACCTAGTGTCTGTCAAAACCCGAGCACGATGGTTGAAAATACTTATAGAACAAATCTGCATCCTCAAAAGTGTATGTATCAAAAATGTGAAAAGGGAATGTCCCTTAGGCGGATTCGCCAGGAAATCTAAGGAAGAGGCTTTGGGATTCACTAGGAAAGCTAGGGAAGAGGCTTTGGGATGGATGTATATTAGTTTTATTACAACAATAAGTTTTAGTGGGTGAAATAGGATGCCTCAATGAGGCAAGATAGCCTAGGGCTCAAATAACAATATCCAAGTGAAAGATCTTCAAAACTTCAACTTTTCATGTTTACCAATGCAACGACTAGTGACTTTGATTAATGGGTTAATGTGGTCAAAAGTAAAGAGCTAGAGCTACAACCTCCTTGTGGGTATAAATCTTCTTACTCCCCAAGGAAAGTAACCTATCTAGGGTTTTAAAATAGGAGGATTCCATGGTGGAGGAGTACACCCCCATCATGAAGAATGATGTATGGGACATTGTATAAAGACCAGAGGGGAAGTTAGTGGTGAGTTCCAAGTGGATCTATAAGATAAAGCATGTTGTAGATAACAACACTAAGAAGTACAAAGCAAGGTTTGCAGCGAGAGGGTTCTACCAAAAGGAGGGAGTGGAATACAAGGAGAATTTTTCTCTAGTCATTTGGTACACTTCCATTAGAGTAGTGATGTCCTTAGTCTCCATTATTGGATGGAGGATACATCAGATGGATGTAAAGACATATTTCCTCAATAGGATAATTGAGGAAGAAGTGTACATAAATCAACATTAGGGATTTGAGATCATTGGGAATGAGTCCCATGTTTGTCAATTGAAAAAGGCCTTGTATGGACTCAAGCAAGCACTAAGAGCATGGTATTCTAGGATCGATGGATACCTGCAGAGTAATGGCTTCACCAAAAGTGAAGCAAATACCAACTTCTTTTTTATATTTGTTGAGGTTGGTCTACTCATTTTGGTGTTGTATGTAGATGACATGTTCCTTACAGTATTAGAGAAGCTCGTAGCAGGGTCCAAGGCATATATGGCAGTTGAGTTCGAGATGAAGGACACTGGCTTGATTAATTACTTATTAGGGTTGGAGGTTTGGAAGAGAATAGGGGAGATCTTCCTTGGGCATGGTAAGTATGCAATAGAGATCCTGAATAGATTTTGAATGGAGAACTGCATACCCATGGCCACACCTATGATCACTAACCTGAAGAAGGTCACTAGTTCATATTCAGATATGGTGGATCCCACATTATACAAGAAATTGACAGCTTCCTAGATATATTTGGTAAACATTAGGCCAAATATATGTTTTTCAATGAACACCTTGATCTAGTTCATGGTGGAGCTGAGGCAGGAGCATTGGGTAGCAACAAAACATGTTCTTAGATACTTGAGAGGCACAATGGAGTATGGGTTGAGATATCTTGGAGATGATGAGGTGAAGTTGCAGGGGTATATAGACTCGGATTGGGAAGGAAGTGTAGTAGATAGGAAGAGCACCTCAGGGTGTTGTTTTAGTTTGGAATCAACGATGATATCCTATTTTAGCATGAAGTTGAATTTTATGGAATTTATCTTAGCAAAGGTAGAGTATATGGAAGCTAGTACAATGAGTTGTGATGCCATTTGGCTTCGCAAGCTACTTGTAGGTTTATTTGATTGGGAGTTGGATCCCACGGTGATCTACTATGATAATCAAAGTTGTATTGAACTCTTTTAGAATCCATTATTTCATGATAGGTATAATAACATAGAGATCATGTATTACTTCATTTGAGACAGGATTTTGAAAGGAGCAGTGAAGCTTCAGTATGTACCCACAGATCAATGGGTTGTAGATATTATTACCAAGCCCTGAGCAAAAGGGAAGTTTGAAGCATTCAGGGACAAAATTGGATTGGTACAAAATTACTTCCTCGCTAAGAGGGAGTGTTTATGTTTGAAGATCAAAAAGGAACTTCCACACATGTTTGGTGTCAAACGTGCATGAAGTTGTCCAAGTCAAATCTCTTTTTTAATTCAATTTATTTATAAAGTGAAAGTATGTTAATTAGTTTTTGCATCTAATTAAGTGCATTTTTAATGCATTAGTTATTTATATTAATCTCAACCATAGATCTCAAAGTGAGATTAGGTTTTTTGTAGATTTGGGTTTCAGCTAAAGTATAAAGGCAAGTCAAGGTAGAGGGTAAAGACACACTTTTGTACTCCAAGAAGACTCAAGAGATCAGGGAGATATCATTTGCATAGATTCAAAGCACAGGAGAGGAGCCAAGGTCATATCAAATTGAATAGTGTTGTGCAACTATTCAGTCTAGTGCAGATATGAGGTCTAATGTAGATCTGAGTAACCAACAAACAAATCTAGCGGATCTAAGGCCCAAAAAGAAGATCTAGTGTAGATATGAGTAACCAACAAACATATCTAGCATATATGAGGACCATATGACATATCTAGTGTAGATATGAGTGACCAATAGATATATCTAGTAGATTTGAGTGTCCAACAAGTAGATCTAGTGCAGATCTAAGTGACCAATAGAAAAATCTAGCAGATCTAAGTGACCAATAGGTAGATCTAGCAGATCTTAGTGACCAACAGACATATCTAGTGCATATATTAATGTTTAGCAGGAATATATAACAAATATAAGTGACCAACAAATAGCTCTAGCATAGATATGAGTTTCCAGTAGGCTGAAAACCTCAGTTTGAGGTGTCCTTGTAAGTTTTGATCATTAATGATAAACTAGTTTGAAGGATAAAAAAATTTGTGTACTTGAAAAAATATTTTTCTTCCACTGTTTATATTTTCTAGCCATCTGTGTGATTGATGCATGCTCATATTTTCATTTTTTTTCTTAAGTAAATTCGAGATCTGATTGGTTTAATAAAGAAGCATAGGAAAAAATTCACATTAACTTGGCATATCGCTGAAGTAGTTATCTTTTATTATAATTTTTATGATAGCTATACATTTTATTTTGATTTGTAGTGTTTTAGGGAATTTACTTGACTTATTTAACTTGGTAGATATCATTTATTGTCTTGAAACACCTCACACCCAAATTTGAAATTACTTAACCATGTCGTGTTTATCTTGTACCCCTATCTAGGCTGTGATATAATTGAGTGACCAAGATAGGAGGTCGTAGAATTGATTCAATCTTGCTATAAGATTCCTCGAGGTTGCTAGGGAATCCTCCCTTATGTTGGATCTTAACTCTTCACTAAAACAAGGGAAGTAATTTCTAAGATAATAGTGGAAAATACTTCCATATGCTACACTTTCATCTTGGGAAGGTTTTGCACAAGTTCTAAATTGCGTGATAACATTTTGGCACCACTGCTGGGGAGAATTGTGTCAATCTTCTTGGATATTTGAATTCTATGCTTCAACACTGTTTTGGTGAGCTTGTATCAAAGCCTTACTTAGATAGCTTACCTGACGAATTCATTGTGGGAAGAATCCCTCTACCTTATGCACATCCTGATGAGCCTTGTCTAACAAGATCATCTCATGACTCCAATAAGAAAATAATCCCTTTTCCCTATGCAAATTTTTAAAACCATGTGCTTGTAAGGTGAAGAAAGCATTGTGAAAAGGCATTGAAGATTTACCTTGGCAACTCCACTCATATGCTTTGGTAAGAAGGTGTCATCCTATTTTAAGATTTTGTACAAGGATAATTTTAAGGATGGAAATTTATATTGAAATGTAGAAATGTGGGCTAATATTATTAGTCCTTAATATGAAAACTGTAAAATGTTCGGCGATACTTTTGTAAATATATTCAAATTTCTAAGGATTTTGTATAGTTTTTATAGAATTTTGGCGATTTTTAAGGTAAAATAATTTTATTCTATGGAATTTGGGCAAATCATTTTTTGAAAAAATGGTAATTGGCGAATTGTTTTTTTGCATAAGGTTGAATACTCTCAAATGATGTAACTATGGCACAATGGGAACTTCATGAAATGTTTCCTTCTCTCAATATTGAATACATTTTGGGATATACAAATTAGCTTTTGCTTGATTATGTGGAATATCTTTTATGAGGAAAATCACTCTATGGCATGGGGTAAACTACAACAGATGGAAATGAATGCAGAAATCAACTCTAATCTCAAGTATGCTATATAAACAAACATGCTAGCAAGACAAGATAAAGATCCTACCTCGTCCAGATGTTCGATGAAGTCCACCGTTGAGCACTTGAATCAAATTTATACACATGCAACTTGTCCTCAACAACCAAGATACACAAGCATATGGTGATAATATATAAAGTTAGCACATATAATAGCATAATACATCAATATTCATAAAAAATATGCCCATGGAATAACAATTCAAATATTTTCAAGACATTAATTGGATGAGAAAAACGTATTTTTATTAAAATGTAATCAACAGAAGTGTATGAATGAAAAACTTCTGTATCATCACGTTCAAAGATGAGAAACTATGTCCCTTCCAGTTGGGCCTCCACCACTTCAATCCTCCACCAAAGGAAAGCTCATATAAGAAAGACAATGAGGTTCTCCATCAAATACGGAAGAGATTGGGGGCTGAACAATTTGTTCAGACTTAAAATGAAAAAGAGATGCAAACTCAATATGAAGTGAATAATTTCTACAGAGTAACTTTGCTCTCAAAGTTGAATTATTTTTCCCTTTTCCACATCTTGGATATGGCCCATTTATATCCTTCCAATGGAGCTGAAGGGTTGATTCAGAACATTTCTAGTATATGGAAGGTCAAGGATCATAGATCTCATGATGTGACATGGAAACCGGACACCATTTTTTAATTTTGGGCACAAAACTCGTTGTACACGGGCTGTAATGGTGCAACCTGCATATATGCATGTTGTATAGCTGTTAGGGTGCGTATATGTGGAAAAATACAATTTTTAGCTCTGGGAACTGCAAAAAGGGACTTCAAGTCTACATAGGGAAATGGAAAAGGCCTTCTGAGCAAGTTGCATGGGGTGAGGAAAATCTTGCTATAACAATGACTTCCATATTTCAAAGGATGTCTTTATTGTGTTATATTGCATGTTGTGTTATTCCTGAGGTATGTTTCACACAAAATAAAGATATGAAGAGGTTTTAATAAGACCATTTTTATTATCTTTGGGACAATAGAAAAGGGCTTGGCTCAAGAATCAGTGTGATCCAAAAATTATACCTTCCATCAGGATTTTCCTTAAAAAAATCATCAAATGATGGGATTTCATCCTATTATTTGCAGATGTTGGTTCAATTCTGATAGAAACTTCACAAAAGCATAATCTTCTTTACCTCTTGTAAGAACACGATAAACAACCCCTAGAGGTAGAAAGAATTAATTAAGACAATTACCAAGAGAAAGAAGAAAAGTCCCTAGTACTTAAGGACATCAGTGCACCATCATTGATTGTAGTCTATCTAGTCTAAGGTATTTATCTAGAGGGGTGAGAGAGGGTGGTATTTACAGGTTACTTGCTGTTTCAATGGCACTTTAAATTACGATAAGTGGTTGGAAGATATTTATATCTTTGATGAGGCATATGTGGAGCATGAATGGCATGATTTCATGGAGAAAGGTTTAAAACCTATTGTAGAATAAAAAATTGATTCCAATCTTTTAGTTGATGGGAGTGTTGTGGATTACATGGATAGGGTTGCTAGATTCTCTCAGACAAAGGGAGTTGACCTGGATGATACTCTTGCTTCAAGATTCTCTGAGAAAGAGAGATTTGACCTAACTTAGGTTGACACATCAGTTTCTATAGGTTTTGGGGAGCATGAACGAGTTACCCATGATCACAGTTTGTTGATAGCCTTGTGTGGGTTGTTACCTATGCCAAAAGCTTGGTATTTCAAGATGGATGCGACTTGTGTATATTTCCATATTTGATATTTTTTATACATGTGATTCCTTTTTCTTGGTCTTGTATCGAGATGTGATTATTGTTACCCCCTCTCACCTAGGGGTAACTAGAGGAGATCATTCTTCATGATCCACACTGTAGACAATGTTCCAAGAGATGATGACCAACATTCTCCACAGTTAGTAGCCCCTCAAATTCCTCTTCCTTATCATTTCTCAGCTCATTCACTTGATCACTAGGCTCATCCGATGATGGTGGTCCAACACACATGAGGCACATTAGTAATTGTTTCATTCAAAGTGTTATAATTAATGTATTGGGCATTTAGGTAAGGATCATGGGTTGAATTTAGATAATGAATCATGAAGCTTGGAAGTTATGCTTTTTTCCTTGTTTCACCTTGGTGGCCATTATATGCACTCTAGTTAAGTGTTGTCACTCTTAGGGAAAAGGGGTACTATTGGGAGGCCTTGATAGGAGTAATGTACCTATACATCTTCCATACTTAACACTTTCCATATATATTCCTTATGTTTTCCTATATTTTGGGAATGGTCATTACATGTATCCCAAAAATCTCTATACTTCATTCTCCTATGAGAAAAATGGGATTGAATGCTCGAGGTTGATCCAGTTGGTAAAAAGAATGGAAAGAGCATGTTATAAATTCAAAATGAAAAAGAAATAGAATGATATAAATGATAAATCAAAAGCCAAGATAGCTTGCACTCTACCCCCTCGCTATGAGGCCATCAATTTCCAAGTCCTAATGCACTAAATGTGTATCTAAATAAAGGACTTAATTGAATCCCAATGTAATAAATGCATAAACCTAAAAAGGGTCTTACAAAGAAAAAAAAAAGAAAATCAAAAGGCAAAATAGGGGTTGAAAGAAAAAGTGTCAAGGAAAGGGTAACTCAATGTGCCAAACACTCCCTCTAAAAAGGTGTTCATGGAGATGAAAATCACATGTGACCCTGCATGTCAATGATACCATGACCATGAAGTAAACCTTATGTCATACCATTCACTCATACTCATACTTTGATGGATTTCTTGGGAAATACTCCTCTACTTTAGCATTGACACACCTAATAGAGTTCGATGATGGTCCTCCCATAGCTAAACTTGGCAAATTGTATAAGGTCATAATCTAGTGTGAAGTTTGAATAAGATACCTAATGTGAATTACTTACGTGGATATTGCATTAAATTGTGACTCACTTTTTATGATTCTAATGACTCTTGCACCCATGATGGTTGGTCTCACCTGATTCACTAAGTGTTTGCTTGATGACGATGCACCCCTTGAGATGACCCTTTTGAGGGCATTGATGATGCTTCCCCTTCACTTCATGGAGAAATTTGAAGCCTTGATGATGAGTGTTGGGTTACATGATGACTTGGAATGCCTCTTGGCATCCTTCACCACCTTCTGGACCTAGGACATTGGACTTTTAATTTAGGACATTGCATATGGAGCCTGACATGTCACCTTGAGCCATAGATTACATTATGCACCCTTTGACAATGTTAGGGTTTGATTTGATGGAATTTCCATTGATTATGATGGTACACCTATTTGGAGAGGTTATGGAGCCCTTTTTATTGATGACATCATGCTTAAAATCTAGGACATTTTACATGTAGAGGATGATGTCACCCTTGAGGATGATGCACACATGCTTGATCCAACCTAACACTTGTGATGATAAGTTGGCACCTTGTGGATGAGGGGATATGAATTTCTTGAAGAGGAAGCATGACCTTTGATGATACTATGCACCTTTTGGGGAGAGACATGACTTTTGGAGACTTGCGTACCCCATTAAAGGATGATGTCACCTTTTTGGAGCTTCCTACACCCACACATGTGGATTTTTAGGAGGAGGTTTTCATGTTTAAGCATTGTATCTTTATTTTGGAGGAATTTTCGGGGTCAACCTAAGACCTATCCACCTTGTATCATGGATTTTCATGTTTTAGGGGCCTCTTAGAGAGATGGATCAGTTAGTTTCCTCATATATACAGAGGGAGTGCTACCTCATTGTAAATCATAACAACTTGTGGAGGATTATCACTACTTGTTTGTTATATATTTCTCTTTCAGTATGGATGATTTATGTGCCTTATTTGGGAGGTGATTATTTGGATGCTTTTCAATTTCTGATGGATGATTTCATGGTTAGGGTTTCATGGATGATCATTGATTTACCTAATAAGTGCTCTTTCTAAGTCTTTGTTGGTTTATTTCTTGAATGTATTAATTTTTAACGTGTTTATCAAAGTGGTGATAGTGCATGATACCTTGTATTTCTCTTGAATAAACCTTATATTGAAACCCTAGGAGAGTTTGTAGTGGACTACCTTCCCTTGTTATCATTTTTTAAAGCTTGTTTAAAGACACATGGAAATTTTCTAGGGTTTGTACTAGATTACCCTAGTTGTTTTCGTATAGGATAGAGTTCTACGGTTTGTAGTGGACTACCCTAGAGTTTCATCCAAAATCCATCTTTAAGCTTGTCAAGAAGCATAAAATGATTTCTAGAGTTTGTAGTGGACCGCCCTAGCCTTTGTTCTATTGGTTAATCCTTAAGGTTTGTAGTGGACTACTTTAAGGTTTATTTAAAGATTTCCTTTGTCTCCCACGAAATTTCATATTTGACTCCATATGCCCAAGACGATAAAACAAGACTAGTATTTCTCCCTTGTAGTGATTCTAAACCCTAATTTCACCTCTCCTTTGTTGTCTTCGAGTTAGATTAGGGTTTTCTATATTTTTCCTTCAATTTTCAGCCATCTTCTAGTTTTACGTCTAGGGTTTATTGACATCTTTCACCCTAAAGTGAATCTTGTCATCATTTATTACATTATTGTTGTAATTTTCATCCCTCAAGGCTTGATGAATTGCATCTTTAGGGTTGTTTTGTGCCATTTACATTTCAACAATTGATTGTCTATTAAACCCTAGTTTAGTTGATGATTTTTTGCCCGAGTTTATTGCATGCTTACTTGTTTTATTTATGTTATTGTAACTTGATATATTGTTGTAGATAATCATATTTAACACATGTTTTATAATAGCCATAGTTTTTCTCTTTATTTTTATTCTACCCTTGGCTAGATAGCCAAACAAAGGGTAGCGCACCTTTCCCCAAGGATGGCGCACCAAACAAAAGATGATCAGATAGTCCAAACCATAACCAAGAGATATTCCAAGCCAAAACATAATCTGCTAGCTGCAGCAGCTACAATAACCTCTCTCCTCCAAACTTGCGCACAAACTGGGAAACTACAGTGCGCACAAGTGCTGCTCTGCAATTCTGAGAATGCCTGCTAGAATGAAGGCTGGCCTCCTGTATTTATACTAATTATGGCTAACTGCTTGGGCCGACTTCACATTCTGGGTGTCTACTTACTTAATATATAATATTTCTTCTAGTCGACTTCTTCTCTTGTAGGCTAATAACCTAATACCAATTATTCTCTTGAGTCGACTTGTCTTCTAGGGTTTTTAGCCAACTCATTAGGGTTTCTTCTTTCTTCCTGAAATATTCTATTCTAGTCAGGTTTACACATGGAGGTAAATACCTCCCGCAACTACCCTAATATTAACAGGGGGGGAGGATATGCAGATGGTTATTTTTGTTCCAAGAATATGACTTTGAGGTCATTGTGAAACTAGGGAAATTAAATTCAGGACCAGATCACTTATCGTGCATACTATCAGGAGTGGATGTAGGGAATCTGGATGATAGTTTACTAGACACACACCTATTTGCAATCCAGATGGTGGATGGCTATTTTTCATACTTAGTCAAGTTTTTAAGCACATGTGTAGCTCCCTCAAATTTTATAGTGGCGGAGAAGAAGAGACTAGTAGTAAAGGTAGCAGACTACCAACTGAGAGCATAGAACCTATATAAGTTAGGTGCATACAATATTTTGTGACGTTGTGTATTAGAACATGAAAGAAACATGATATTGTCAGAGGCCCATGAAGGGGTTTCAGGAGGTCACTTTGTAGACAAGGAAACAACCCAAAAGATATTACGTGTAGGTCTATGGTGGCCTACTTTGCACAAATATGCCAAGGAATTTTGTCAAAGTTGTGATATATGTCAAAGAATCAGGAAGCCTTCTAGGAGAGATGAGATGCCATTAGTACCCCAAGTAATTTTACAAGCATTTTAAAAATGGTAAGTGGACTTTGTTGGATCTATTAATACACCAACTAAGAGGTCGAGAGCTCGATACATAATTAGTATGAAATACTAATTAACCAAAAGGGTTGAAGTAGAGCCAGTCAAATACATCAGCATGGAGACAGTTGCATGATTTTTGTTTGAAAATGTAGTTACAAGGTTTGGATGCCCAAGGATACTGATGAGTGATCAGGGAAATCACTTTCCAAACATAATGATTGTTTCATTGGAGTTCCGAACTCATCATCAGAAAAACACACCATACCATCATCAGACAAATGAAACAGTAGAATCCTTTAATAAGATCTTGTAGCATGAGCTGGCAAAGGTGTCTAATGTAAGTAGGGATGTATGGGACTTGAATATTCTAGAAGTGTTATGGGCATACATGAATACGAACAAGAAGGTGATATGTCACACTCCATTTAGATCGATATGTGGACAAGAGGTTGTTATGCCGATGGAATTTATAGTACCAAGCATGTGCATTGTTGCATTGACAGAACTTACAGAGGCATGCGTAGTAGAAAAGAGATTGTCATACCTTATGGAATTAGAAGAAGATCATTTTTTTGCGGGTTTCCATCAACAGTTACATAAAGCGCAAGAGAAATATTGGCATGATAGACACATCAACAAGAAGAAATTTCAAAAGGGAGACTTAGTGTTACTCTATGAAAATAAATTTCTATAGCACCCGGGGAAGTTCTAGATGCATTGGCTAGGACCTTATGTGATCATATTTATGATAGATGTGAGTGTTGTTCAGTTATATAAACTGAATGGAGAAGATGTAGAAGGACTGGTTAACGATAGTCAATTGAAACTATACAGGGACAGTCGGGCTTCCGCGCACCAATCTATGTGCACAATTTGTGTACCATAGAAATTGCACTATAAAGTAGAATAGATAAGAAGAAAAGTAGAAAAAGAAATAAAAGAGTTAGAAATAAAAGACAGAAGGTTGAAAGGAAGCATAAAAGTATTAGTTCAAACAGTTCAACCAGAGAATGTCACAATTCATAAGGAAGCACAAAATGTCACATAGATGCAGTGAACAAGGAGGACGTGTTTGCAAGAAGGAAGAAGGATTGTGACAGAGATGTATGAAGAAAGCGAGAAAATAATTTAATTCAATCCATGACAGGACATGCATTAAAGGACAAACATGACGACAAAGTAGTGGCACCATGTAGTCATAAATACAAATCGACAAGAGGATTTTGATAGACTGGAAGATATAACGCAGGATTCGTCGGAGGATATGAAGTTAATGAAACATTAAGGAACATAATGAATGTTAAGGAAAGTGGATTAGAATGTAAGTTTGGGTGCGAATGGGTTTAGAAATAGTTGGTGACAGGTGATTAAGGAAGTTGAAGACCGGACAGAAAGAAGTTATTGTCAATTGTGTTTTCATAGAGGGCAATGCGAGTAGAGAGCTGAGAAAATACAGACAATTGAATGAATATAGACAAAACCAAAGCAGTGAGTTGCAGAGAAAAGTTGCATAGGAATATGGTACCACCTAAAGAAACAGTCGCATCAACATCAACACCGAAGAAACAACGTAGTAAGTAGTCGGTAGTAATGGTATAGGAAGAAAATATAAGAGCATCCTTGTGAGCGTCAAATCTGAGAAATTTTCCAAGGGATAATGTACCACTAAGGAACCCATAAATAAAGTTGGTACACCTATAGAAGGAAGCAAAGTATCCTCTCGTGGAGCCAAAAATTCCACCGAGAGTAATAGTGGAAGGAGACATGTTAGGTGCAGTGTCGAGTCTGAGGTTTATGGATCATGAATTTTCAGACGAGAAGAAGTTCCCAAACTTAGCCTCAAGAAAATATTTGAGGACATTCATTGATCTAGAGATGACATTTATCAGAGTTGAGCCGCAGACATGGGCAACAAGATTGGAGAAATCAAGAATCATGAACTTGCTACAAATACCACATTTTGGTAGGAATAGGTTGCTAAATTCCTGTGTGAATATGCTGCTAAGTTGCATCCATAGAAGATATTTATGGATGGAAAGACTAGTGTCCATCGATTCAGAGCTGATCATGCAGATAACAAGGTTGTTGATGGTACGGGAGGACCCAATTCTACTATTTTCAGACAATTCGAATGAAAAATAATTGTCCTAGAGGATAAGGGAGAAGTTTGGGATGTTCAGAGAAATGCACAAAATCAATGTAGAAAATATCAATGATGATTGGTCAAGTTTCCAATGCATGTATTATCTTGTAAATTGTTGATAAAGTGTCACAGAGATCAAGTTCCCACAGGAGTGATAGTAGTGGTAGAGAAGTGCATCGAAGGCGTATAGATGAGATGTGCAATGTTCCTAGTCAACTAGTTCTATATAGAATGCAGATAAGCGCAAGACAGAGGTATGGAATTCCCCTACACATGGTTTCTAATATTAATTCCATCAGTGTCTTGGAGGGAGCTGATGGAATTGCAGTTTTTGTCAGCGACAAATAAGGCATGCTTGGCAATGAGGTACGCGAACTTATGGCACACTGCGCACAAGGGAAGACAACTAGAAAACAATATTTACTTCTACATATACAAGGAAATTATTTGGAAAATAATTTAGGGTACACCATGCATACCACCACAGGTGGTCAAAGAATACAAGCTAGTTGGAATTTAAGGCATGGCACCATCACATGTATGTGCAAGTGAAAAAGGACCCAAGTAAAGAATGGCTTCCCACATGGTATAGGTTAACCGAGGAAGAAATGGGACATATTATGGAAGGTTGGGATGATGATTGGAAGATCCCAACAACAAATATAGAGCAGCTGGAGAAACAAAACCCAAGATTACAAGACATAGATGATGATGAAGAAGAAGGAGAATAACATGAAAAAGGAAATGGTGTAGGAGGAACAACACATCAGACAGTCATGTGCACGGGAGAGAAGAGAAAAGAAGTAGATACAGGGACAATAGTCCCATAACAAAAGAAAAGGAAAGCTACAAAATAAAAAACTATGCAAGCCCTTACAAAAAATGACTTGGAAAGGATTGCAGACCAAGTTAAAGAAGCAACAGATGAAGCCTTTGAGTTTGTGACACATCAACAAGAAGAAAGACATTCATATATGCACACACAGATTGTTGCACTATGACAAATTTTGGAAACAACGAGACTAGCACCATTTCACACTGGAGAAAAAGTACAGAAAGAGAAAACAACACAGATGACAGAAGCACAATCGACAACATCCCAACTAGTTTCAAAATCAGGTGAAAATCAGGTAGTGAAGATAGGGATAGGGGCCTTGGAGTTCCCCACATCAAATCTGAAGGAGACAGTAAAGACACTAAGTCATATTAACTTAGTGGTATCTTAGTTTCCTATAGATATTTTGTATGGGTTACAATCGAACATGACATACGAACTTCAAGTGCATACAATGTCGACATCGTTGGAGCTGACAAAAACAATTGCAGAAAAGGACATGTTGCAAGCATAATATGATCAACTCAGGAAAGAGTGGGATGAGGCAACACAAAAGGCAGAGAGAGTCGGTCGAGGGGGTGTATAAAATTATTCTATAAGTGATAGGGGAGGAAGACAACCCATTGGAGGAACATGTGACGAAGATGAGTGAAGCCATTCAAGGATTTTGAACAAATATTACCGACTTAGAGGTATGATAGATACCAAGCACTCCCCTGAAGAAAAGAGAGAAACATGAAAATATGGCAACCAAAATTATAAATAACATCAAGAGTATGGAAGTAGAATGTGCTAAGTTGTATGCAGAAAACACAAGAGTTTAGATGCAACTGGATGAAGACAAGGAGCTGCAAAATATTGGATAGAAGATACATGCGGCACAGGATAAGGTACAAACGTTTAAAGAAGGAATGATTACATTACCACCAACAGAGCGGGTAACAACAATGGACGAAAACATTAAACTATATTTAGAGATAAATCAGCTAAGGGCGGAGTAGTAGGATCGCATGCAAAAGATTGAGGTATTGTAAGAATACGACTATAAAGTGATAGCGGAGTTAGCCTCCACTCAAGGAACGATCAAGCAGGTAGTGTAGGAAACCGCTGAAAAATTGAAGACTCACTTAACTGCATAATTGGCTGAAGAAATTGTACAACAAGAAGAGCAAGTCATGGAAAAAGTTGCAACGACCAGTGATACACTACATAAGTTCTTAGAAACATGGAAGCAGGTCTAAAGTGTCGAGACAAACCACATGTGAGTGTTGGGGGCCTATTGGAGCAGGCTATTTTGAATAATTTTTTGGAATCACACACGAACAAATCACACGACATTTTGGATAAGGAGAAACATGTGTGCAAAGCAGTTGGAGTATTTCCAGGAGCCAACGCACAAAAGGTGGAAAGTAGTTAGGAGTTTTGGGACATTATGTCCACTTTGTAACCATTTTGTAATGGGCTTATCCCTATTGTAAAGCTATAAATTCTAATGGAGTTTTTTGGGTAGAGGAAGCTTTTTTGAGTAGTTCAAAAGAAGAGTTTGACGAGTATTGGGATGTTTTGGGGAGATAGTGTGCACTGTATGCACAAATGACTAGGGCACGTTAAGGTAGAATTGCTATACCTATTATGAGCGTAGTGCACACCTGAAGTAATAACGAAATATTATTAATGAATGTATAAGAATCCAACCATTGTTGACGTAGCCCAGTTTGGGGTGAACCACCTTAAACCTTATGTCTCGATGTGTTGCTTATGTTTATTGTACGATTAATATAGATATGCTTACTATATTTGCACAATGATGATGAATGTTTAGTATTATGAATATGTCATTGATATATGTTGTGCACTTAAGGTAATGATGAATGAATGAATGTTAAGTAAGGTAATGTCGCGTAGAGAGTATATTGCATGATAATTGAATGTTGAGTGATGGAAATTGCACACATGAAAAATACATAGCATGGTCATGTTGAATGCCTCACTTCCCCTCATCACTGCAGAAACTTGGTTCCAACATCCCCTCTAGATGCCTCATGTGAGACTTCACTTGCTTGCAGGTGATGCCGAAAGGACCAATGTATAAGGTTTTTTTTGGTTTATTATCTTTGAACCTAGGGTTTTCCCACTGCATGCCAACACAATGGCAACAATTCTATGTAGCATTTGTCTTGCCCCTTGTGAAAGGATTTACACAAAGGTAATAGATTTTACGATAATATTTTGGCACCATTGTCAAGGAGAATTGAGTTATTATTCTTGGAAATCTGAAGTCTATGCTTCAATATTCTTTTGATGAGTATACATCAAATCCTAACCTGGTGTTCTCATCTAGAGACTCCATTAAGGGAAGAATCCCTTTTCCCTATGCAAATTTTTAAGAATCTATCCTTGTAAGGTGAAACAAGCATTGCTGTAAAGGAATTTAAGATTCACCTTGGTAGATCCACTCATATGATTTTGTAAAAAGGTGTCATCCTATTTTAATATTATGTATGAAGTTGAATATTCTCAAACGAAGGAATTATGGCACCATGGGAATTTCATGAAATGTTTCCTTCTCTTAATATTAAGAATGTTCCTAGATACCCAAATCCATTTTTTTCCAGATTGGGGGGATGATTGTCCAAAATTTGACGGTGATCCATCTTCGACCATTACTCATGTTGTAAAATTATTGAAATACAACACAAAAATAAATGTGATACATTAAGATGTGCTTATAAGATTATTTTTATTGTCTTTGAAAGAAAAACAAAAACATTGGGTCAAGCATTCTTGCAGTCCAAAGAATATATCTTCTATTGCAGATTTCATTGAGAATTTTCTCAAGAATTGGGGCCCCATATTTTAGATGTATGAAGACACTCTTAAAACCCTATTGAATATGAAGAAGACATTGTTGAATAAAAATACCCTAAATATGATATTCATCAAGGAAGGTACCAAACCTATGAAGAAGAGCAAGGGCCACCTCATGAATCCATTGAAGAAAAGTAAGACTTGGATGAAACACAACATGTTGAAGATCAAGGCCATGATGATAACCTGATAGAAGAGAGTGTATTTATTCACAAAAAAAAGTGTATGGTAAGTTGTACTCATTTCCAAGATTTTGATTCCTATGATGCATCCTTTGATTATTTGTAAAGTGAATATTTTTCATAGAAGCCCTTAGATTTGGTGAAATTTTCATTTTATGAGGAACATGGTAACCATGAGACTGGAAATGTTGATGATTTTCTATGCATTGGAAGGCATAAATGGGATATGAGTTTTTTTCATTTGTATGGGGATCCCATTTATGATACTGATACATGTCCTTTTGAGCAAATCCTAGGAGGTATGATACATATTTTTTTGAGCACTTGGGGTTATTTTGTGAAGAATATTTTCAACCAACCTTATGCTCACATTTTGGCTACCATTCATGTGAGCACTCTTATGGGACTATGATTGACCCAAACCAACAAGAATGTCATAGGAGAAGTTTCTAGCCATGTTTTTCCTCGTCCTGTTAGCTATATGTCATTGGAGGTACAACTGGAAATTATGTTTTTGGTGATGAGATATCTATGGGGAAAATGTGTTTTCAACCTATGGTTTGTTGCAAGAATTTCCAACCACATATAAAAGAACAACAAACCCTAAGTTGGGAACATTTGTTTTTTCAAGATCTGAATTCACCTCCCACTTTTCATCTTCATCCTCTTTAGAAAATCATGAGGTATTTTTCAGGTTTCTCATGATTCTGTATCAAGCCTTTGGGAGTGACATTGTAAATGAAATATGAGATTGCCATATTTTTAAGTACATAGATCAGTGTTACAAGATGCAAGGATTGCATCATGAAGGCCTTTCTTGGAGAAAGTATGATCCATCATTAATATATTGCAACCCTATTCAAAGATGGATAAAGAAACCTTATAAATTCACATCTCGACATGATTACATTCCTATTACTTTCCCTCATGAGTTGGATTTTGCGTTTGGTTATGGCGTAATGTTTGTCCTAGATCATCACCATTTTTTGCTTGACATTTCCTTGTTTTGGTTCATAACTAAGAACAAGGGTAGAATTTTTTACCTTGATGGGATGTTAGGATGGTTTCACTAGTTGTATGAATATACCTAGCACTTTTGTTGTCCTATAGCATTAGGTAGGTTAATGTTAGGTCATATTGTGTGCTTTCATATTGATTGCACTTTATTTTGATTGATGTTTGCTATTAATTGATCCTATACATCCATGACAACTTAGCCTTATACAGGATTTTTAATATATATATATATATATATATATATATATATATATATATATATATTAATGAAAATTAAAAAAACAAATCAACATTTTATTTTAAACCTTCCATATACCAAGATGTATCATATCCCCTTACACTCTTGTTACTGATGGTTTTAAGTTAGAATGTAGAAGGAAACACAACAACAAAACATACCATTAACGTCAAAATTTAGTGTATTTGAGTGCATGAATTGGGATCAATGGCCGACGCAAAACCCGACACCAAATGGCATGTTCATTTGGGCACCAAAATTAGCATCGGGATTAACACTTAGATTAGCGTCTAGATTAGCACCCATAGTAGCGCCTAAAATAACACCTAAATTGGTAGTTTTTCTCCCAATCATGCTTCCTGTTTTGCTTCTAGTATAGCATCGAAAATAGCTTCTAGTTTAGATTCCAAATTTACGCCAAACTTTGCTTCCATTATTGTGTCTTTTTTTGCTTCTAAAATGGCTACCATGATTGCGTCTTTAGTTGCTTCTAAAATTTCTTCCATTTTTACTTCTGTTTTTGCTACCTGAATTGCTTCTTTTTTTGCTTCCTAGGTAGTGCCAAGTTTTTCTTTGAAGATTGCTTCTGGTTTGGCTTCCATTGTTGCTTCCTTTTTTTCTTCCAAAAATGCTTCTTTTTTTTCTTCCGAAGTGCCACCAGGTTTTTCTCCTTAATTAACACTAAATTTTTCTTCCAGAATTGCTTCCTTGTTAGCTCCATGGTTTGCTTCCTTTTAGTTCCAAGGTTTGCTTCCTTTTTAGCACTTGGTTTTGCTTCTTTTTTAGGTCCAGGGTTTGCTTCTTAATTAGCATCCAATTTTGCTTCCTGTTAAGAAGCCAATTTAGCTTCCTACTTAGATCCAGAAATAACTCCAAGTATGGCTTCCAATTTAATGTCAAGTTTTACTTCCATTTTAGAGCCACATTTTGCTTCTAGTTTAATAACTCATGTTATTTCCTTATAGCTTCCATTTATTAATTTAATATTTTTTATTTCAATTTAATTAGTTAAATATATCATGCCTCTTAAAAAACTTATATCATTATAGAGTAAGTCATATTACATTTGAATTATTTTATATGATAGCTTTTATAAATAACTTTTAGGGAAATGGACATCGATACAAACTAACAACATCGTTATACTTATTAAATCTTCATCTAAGTAAAATTTACAACATATAGTATATACAAAATAACAAGGTAATGATTATAACATGATCATCATCTATAATTAAAACAAGTGAGTCAAATATACCAATATTAGATAAGTATCATGTCAAACAACTTATATCTTAAAAAAAACCCAGATATCTCATTTGAAATGTATAACATTTCTGGAGATCTTAAAAAAACATATATCGCATTTCAAATTTATGCCATACCATTCACGAATAAATTTAATTGAATTTGACAACATCCATCTTGAGTAGTAAAGTAAAATCATCATACGTAACAAATATCCATTCAAAAATCATCAACCACTATCATACGTAACAAATATCCATTCAAAAATCATCGACCACTTCCAATATATATATATATATATATATATATATATATATATATATATATATATATATATATATATATATATATATATATTAACAAGTCAATACTGATAAGATCATCATCATATATAACTGAAACAAGTGAAAGTCAAATATGCCAGTAGATCAATAACATGTCAAAATGATACATGTCCAAATGATATAAGTGAAAATGATAAATGATGTAACTAAAAATGATACAAGTCAAGATGATACATCTGCAAATGATACATGTCAAAATGATACAACTCAATAATATGGTACTGCACGCGAAAATGATACATATGATAGTAAACATAAAAATAGGCATCATAACGATATATCAACAATGATCCATGATGGAGTATATACGATCAATGTCATTGGCTACTACCAACAACTGAATCATCATCATCATCATCACTATCATGATGATCATCAATGTGATCATCATTGTCATCTGCCTCGGTGTCTTCTGCATCTGCCTCATCATCATCATCTCCCATGTATGTATCAGACCAATTATAATATGGATATATCTCATGAGGATCAACTAGATTTTCTAGAAGACCCGTGTTCTGCAAAAAAAAATTCAAAATGAAAAGTTATTATTTATTTCATGCAATAATTATTTTTTGTGTTATATTTCTAATATTACAAGATATGAAACAAAACCATAATCATATTACATCATATCAAAGTGCACATACCATAATAAAATTTCAAATAAGTTATAGATAAGATGTCATTCCAATGATGTAAAACATGCAACAATTCCAATAAACCTTAGTAAAGATCATAAAAAAATATGTTATACATTTTAACTATCAACTGTAAATTCTATTACATAAATGTAAGTGCCAACTCTCTCCATTTTGTGCTATATATGATTATGTTTGCTTCAAATATCCTTTGAGAGTTAACTGGTCTATATATCTTCTTCTCTTATATTTCACAAATGAATATTTTTCTGGGACATTTTGGCACTATAATATGATTCAAAGGTCCTTTGAGAGTTAACTAGTCTATAGATCATTATGAAGATGCTCTCGATACTTATTCAACTAGACCACATCCAAAGATTCTCCCAATACTTATTCAACTAGAGAACATCGGACCTTGTTATATCTACAAAGATTGGATACGAATAGTCCAATATACAAAAAGTATGCGAAGATATGGCTTGAATGCAAATTATATACAGCTAAAAGACAATGATCAAAATAAAGGAGAAACTATCTACATTGACGAAATTCCAAAATTAATGGGGAATATTGCAGTGTTTATAAACAGTACATGACCCATGACCACAAATAAGCGACCCAATTGCGTATTTGAGGGGCATGAAGGAAACTGTGTATTCATATGTGCAATAAAATCAATAGTTGCAGGGGAAGAGTTATTGATTGATTACAATTTGAATCGAATAGATACATATGTTGCTATTATAGGGGTGGTACGTATACTAATTTACCCAACCTGTAAGCAATGACTCTAATATTTTATGATTTTCATTATGTTCTTTACAGTGTTAATCCATTTGGAGAGCTTCGATCTGTTTAGTACTTAGTGTGTCCTATTTTTGTTATCAACATTTGAATTTCTCATAAATTTGAATCTATTTATCATGATAATGATCACGATTCTAATTTTATTGTAATGTGGCATGATGATCATGGTAAATCAAAAGCGACCCCATAACAGGTAAATGAACAACATTTTTCGAATTGCATTTAATGTGCATTTTATTTCTGTGGCGATCAATTATTTTATTTGTTTACATAGCTGAATTATCATTTATTTTTTTGAATATGTAGTCGATAGGACATGATGTTGATGATGATTCACTCAACGAAAGGGATTTGTATGAATCCCCTGACCCTATGGTTTTAATAAGAAAAAATATCAATAAAGGAATCAACGAACTAGCTCACCTGTTAGATATTCTAGATCAAACTCCTGAGGTTGAAGAAAGGATCAGAGAAGTTATGACAAGGCTTAAGACATATAATTTTAAGCCATAATATTGGCTCATTACCCCTTAATTGGGGCATATTTTATTAGTAATGTTATTTTATTTATGTCGGCTTTAGGCCATTAGTTGTAATTATACCTCCTAGTCTCCTATATATACCAAGGAGACATTTTCATTTTGAATCATCTTGTACTTGAACATTTAAGTGGGGTAAAAGGAGGTTGCCCCCTCGAAGAGGCATATTATCTGAAATTATCTCTTTTTCAAGGTGTTGAGTACTTTTTCTGAGGTTTTTCTATGCTATATTGATATTTGGTTCTTAACATATGGTATCAGAGCTCAAGGTCTTGGGGTTTCACTGCTACATCTGATACACCTTGACATTTTTGCTATATCTTTTATTCTACAATGTTTCAGAAGGAACAACTTGGAATATATTTATTAGATGGATCAAGGTATGTTGTATTCAAAATTAAGCTCCTGAGGCCTTATACTTTCGGAGATACAACCTATACAAGATAGGGTTCTGGAATCATCCTGAACTGAGTCATTGCAGAATTTTCTCTATAAAAACTTATCTGTAACGTTTTATACCCTGAACACCGAAGGATATTTACAGAAATTATTAAAGTATCTATGGTAAAAATTTCAGCTTCTGGGTCATATTAAATTTGTAGATACACCCTGTGTAAGATAGGGTATTTGACTAGTCTCAAGAAGGTGTTCCAGGTTAAAAAATCATAACTTCTTCCTAGAGTATCCAAATTGAGTGGGACTGGTTTCATTGGATTGTGGATAGTCAGTAGTAATTCTGGTGTGAGTTTCAGAATTTTATATGAATCATTTTGTGTGGGGCACACTGTACAAGTGAGATCTCCTAGAAAGGACAACAATGTGCAAGTTGTGGGGAAGTTACCATAAATTCCACTTGGCACATCCAATTTTGATCAGACCTGTGGAATTGCAGAGAAGAAATATCAGAGAACTACATAAAATAAAGTTTCATACCCAGAAGGGCCGAAACTTGCAAGATACAACAAAAGAAATATTGTCTAGCAGAACCACCTCAAAATCAAGGTTAAAAAGTGATACTTGGCCAACATGACACCAAAAAATGGAACTTCTACACCAAATAAGCCTCCAAAAAATCCTACTTGGACTCTTGATGAAGGTGAATAAATGCATAGGGACATAAATGAACTACAAAAGAAGATGGATTCAATGGAAGCTAAGTTGGATACTAAGATGGATGGTTTAAAAGGGGAGATCATGGAAGTATTGAAAAATTTCGTAACAGAGAAGACACCTGAAAGTGAAAATGCATCCCATGAAATTCATGATGAGGACACAAGGAAGGTGAATCAAGAATGGAGAAACTCCAACTTTTGTTTGAATACCAACCATGTTCCTAAGATTGATATGAGGAAGATTGATGGCAGGGACCCAATCACATGGATACTTCAGATGGAGCAATTCTTTGATCTCTATAATGTGCCACATACACAAAGGGTACAGATTTCTTCTTTATATTTAGAACCTAATCAATTTGTATGGTATTGATGGCTTTGTTCTCGCAAATCACTCGTCACTTGGACAATTTTCACGGAAAAAATGATAGCACACTATGAGGATACAAGGAGCAATATCTTCTTTAGCCAATTGATAAATCTCAAGCAAAAGGGTTCAGTTACCAAGCACATTGAGAACTTCCAAAGATTGAATATAAAGGTAACCGATATTCCAGATGAGCACTTGATTGATGTATTCATAGGAACTTTAAAGGATAACATTCAACATGAGGTTCGCCTTTGGGAACCCAAA
>JASDQU010435952.1:44142-57614 GCA_032191745.1 Picea mariana
AATGGGTAACCAAGATATTGGGTTATGATTTTGAAATCGTCTATAAAAAGGGGAAGAAAAATGTTGTGGCAGATGCACTCTCAAGAAAGGATGAAGATGTTGAGGCCTTTCTCTATGCTATCTCAATCATCCAACCCGATTGGATAATAGAAGCAAGGGATGAATGGAAGAATGATGAAAAAGTGTGGACTCTCATTCAAAGGTTGCAGCAAGTTTCCAGTGCATCAGATACATTTACATGGAAAAATGATTCACTATGGTACAAAGATTGCTTATATTTATGTAAGAACTCCCAACTCAAACAAAAGGTACTATTGGAATTGGACACCTCTCTAGTAGGAGGGCACTCGGGATTTTTGAAAACCTACCATAGAGTCAAGAAGGATTTTTTTTGGGATGGCCTTTAAACTAATGTTCAAAGATTTGTGGCAGAATGTTTGGTTTGCCAATAAAATAAGGTGTAAACAATTAAGACCCCAGGTCTTTTATAACCATTATCCATCCCAACTCAGCGCTGGGAGGAGGTTTCCGTGGATTTCGTCACAGGGTTACCAAATTCTGAAGGAAAGAGTGTCATCATGGTGATTGTTGATATAATGACAAAGTATGCACACTTTTGTGCACTCTCTCATCCCTTCAATGATAGTATAGTTGCCACCGCATTCATGGAGACAGTTCAAAAGCTACATGGCAGCCCAAAGATTATTGTAAGTGACAGAGATCCCATCTTCACTGGACAGTTTTGGACATAATTATTTTCTTGTTTGGGTACTCAATTGGCTCATATCTCATCCTATCATCCTCAATCTGATGGACAAACCGAGATAGTAAACAAATGTATGGAAGGCTACCTTCGTTTCTTTGTCTCTAATAAACAAGCAAAATGGTTCAAATGGTTACCCTTGGTAGAATGGTGGTATAACACTTCTTTTCATACTGCAACAAAAATGACACCATTTATGGCACTTTATGCATACCACCCTCCTTCCATCACTTCTTCTCTAAAATAAAAATATAATGTTCAAGCAGTGGAAGGTCACATCGAGAATCAACAACAAGTTCTCCAAATCTTAAGGGACAACCTGACCATGGCACATAATTGCATGAAACAACAAGCAGATCAACATCATAGTGAAAGAAGTTTTGAAGTACGGGATTGGTTGTTTTTAAGACTACAACCATACAAACAGATGTCCCTCAAGCAAGCCAAGAAGGATAATAAATTATCACCAAAGTACTATGGCCCTTATAAGGTGTTGCAAAAGATTGGTAATATGGCATACAAATTGGAGCTACCTGCATCTTCATGAGTTCACCCAGTTTTCCATGTTTCATGCTTAAAGAAGGTTATAGGCGACAAGATCCCAGTTCAAACTATATTTCCAGAACTTGACGAGGAAGGAAAAATCATATTGGAGCCTGAATCCATCACTAACACAAGAATTCGCCAGTTGAGGAATAGATCCATTTCAGAGTATCTCATTAAATGAAGGAAAGTACCGGCTGAAGATTCCACTTGGGAAGATGAGTCTTTTATACAGAAGCATCCAAAGTTACTCAAGCGTTGCGGACAACACTTGTTTCAATGGGAGGGGCATGTTAAGCCCTAATATTGGCTCATTACCCCTTAATTGGGGCATATTATATTAGTAATGTTATTTTATTTATGTCGGCTTTAGGCCATTAGTTGTAATTATACCTCCTAGTCTCCTATATATACCAAGGAGACATTTTCATTTTGAATCATCTTGTACTTGAACATTTAAGTGGGGTAAAAGGAGGTTGCCCCCTCGAAGAGGCATATTATCTGAAATTATCTCTTTTTCAAGGCGTTGAGTAATTTTTCTGAGGTTTTTCTATGCTATATTGATATTTGGTTCTTAACATATAAGGTAATAACCATAATTTCAAGTGGTTTTATTTTTATGTCACAAGATCAATTATGAAATCTTGATTTTTAACTTTTACATTATCTAAACGAAAAAATGTTTTCGTTCTTATATAGATATTTTTGGATCTTTTTGACATCGACATGCATGGTATCGGTAGTAGTGACGTTGCATAGACGCCATAGGGTCCCAACGTAGGCCCTCGTATAGCTTCCAGGACATAGCTATTGCAATCTCCACCTTCCACACCATTAGGTGGGATCCATGACACGCCCACCGAGGAAGTGGCCACACAGGTAGGCTCTGTAGGTGGTGACGGAGATGAGGCCAATGATTTGACAAACTATATGGTTGAATTTCCTAAAGAAATACGTGTGACCAGCACAGGGACCCTTAAGGGCACCTTTATGGTCAACGAGGAAGAGCTTCCATTTAAGTAGGTTAAAGTCCCAGGTAATTTTTAAAATTTTATTTTTTTCATGTTCTCTATGTAGACAAATATAAATCATCTAAATTATTATTTTTATATTAATAATCATATAATTATTTTGCATGTAGGGAACAACAATTTTTACAAGTCCTTGGAGAATAAGGCTTTGCTGATTTTTGGGCCCACGATACGAGAGAGGTGGAATTCCCAGAATTCCAACCTCAAAAAAGAATTGATGGATTATTTAGAAAGCCTTTTTGGTGTAGATACTTTTAATAAGACCTTGGCCACCACCGCAACTGGGAAATATTTAAAATATATGGAAGAAACATATAGGAATCACTTGAAACAAAATGATAGGTACGAGCGTCCTCTGATGATTCCAGAGAGGGAGTGGAAGGCCCTCATTGAGGATGCAAAATAGAATAAATTGACAAATGAAGGAAAAACACCCTTTGGTCCCAGAAGGTAAATTACAATTTCAATTGAATACCTTCAATTTTTTTTAGACGTAAATAAAATTGTGGTATATATTAACATACTTGAAACTTTTGATGATAGGTTGACTGACACACTAAAGGCCACAAAAGAAAGACTTGCTAAATGTGGCCAACACAGGCTAGGCCAGGGAATCTACTTGAAGTTGTAGTCACAAATTATAAGTACCTAAATATCTTATTTGTATCGCCTTAAAAATTTTAGGTAATTACAATGAATAACATAAAAAATACATACTCTTACGCAATGCAGGGTGATGATTTTGTTACTGAAACCACGGAGGAAGACCTCAAGCTTGGTTACAAGTACGGCTATAAAGCAGTAGTTGAACATCGAAAAAGCTTGGGGTAGATACCGAGAAACACTTTGTAGGATAAGGTAAATAAAATTCAATCCACATTAACCTTTATTATTAAAATAATACAGTCATGTTGGATATTATTAATATTTACAAGTTTGTTTTAATTAGGGGAGCGACACTGTCAATGAACGCACTAGTATTGGAGAGCAGTGCGTTGATAGAAGTTTGCAACCAGGAGATGGTTCTGATCCCATTCAGTCCCAATTTTCCACAAGGGCACAACCCCAGGATGGTGCTACAACCGAGTTGGCACATCATAGTAATATGATTGTATTTTAATCATATACTTAATAATTTCATAGTTATACATTTTGTACTTCTATTTTTTTTTACTGAAACATTTATGATTGTCCTTATAAAGTTTGCAGTCTCAATGGTAGATAATGTTGTACTTGAGGCTCATACAGTTGAAGAGGAGCACATGGGGGGAAACTATTCCAATGGTGTCGACCAGTGCACTAGGTAAATAATGACATTGCAGGAGTTTTTTTTAATATTACTGAACTAGTTCAATGATATTTAAAAACTGGCCATTTAAATTTTGTATTTTTTTCTTTTGTAGGTGATGCCTCATCACCTCCATTACACTTTGATTACCCCGCGACTAGGCGTGCTCTACGTGATATGACACAATCACAATCAGATTTTGAAGAACTATAGAGATAAGAAGAAGAGGCTGACTAAAAGTACTAAATGATGATGTACATGAATATTTTAATAATTATTTAATATAAAATCTATTTTCACCATATTCCGCTCACTCCAAATGGATTAAGGAAACATTTTATTTCATTGTAAACAGTTGTGAATATTGGTATGTATATATGCTTGTTTTTGCTGTAAATATTTCAATAGATTTATATGTTGGGTATTGGGGAATTGAGAGTGATGTGGGGGGCGGAGGGGCCATAAGAGCTTCCACCTTCACGTGGTTGGCCCTCTTCAGTAGAGAATAATTTATTGGAGTCGTTTAATCTTGGAGAAAACCTCCCTCGATCCAACAGAGAAACAACAAAGTCAATGTTGACTTCGTTGTTGCTACTTCAAATCAAGGGAGGCAGTTTGATCAAATATTAGACGCATGGATCCAATAAATTATTCTTGAAACCAAGAGGATCTCATTTATGTATGTTCTAACACTCTCATAAAAATGCATCTTAGAGTAAATAATGCACTGCAAATATTACTTGTATTGATTTTTTAGATATTTATGGAGGTTGAATGATTTTGGCAGGTAGTTTAAGATCTTTCTTCGTCAATCGAGGGAAGCTCAAGACTAACAGAGGTCCATACAACTGAAGAGAAAGACACGGGGCCAACCATTCCAACTGTACTGTCGACTAGTTTATCAGATCAGGTGTGATTGCTCCTTTCAACATATAAGTGTATATAGCCATCAATTCTAGTTATTTTAATTTAGATCTATTTATTTCTTTTATCATATATGTTGATCTTGTGAAAAAAAAAAGGCATTATTTGTTTCTATTTTTCCCTAATTCTAATTACAATTTTCCTATGACTTTGACCAAGGGCACACTACTCTAGGAAGCCTCCTCACACCTTCTTGTGACCATTCTTCTTTCTTTTCTTAGCCTATACCAAACATCACTAAACAACACAATGACTGGAATCATACTAAGCTCTCTATTACTAAGCTCTTGTTATGGAAACTACGTGATATGGCACTCAAAGCATAACTTGTATCTACAGGTTATTGAACTCACTATGAAGCTTATGTATGATTAGAGTGGTATAATTCTTAGGAAGATACAGTATGAAGATTAAGACTAACTAACTTATTACATGTATTATACAAATCTTATTGAGGTAATGACATCAATGAATATGGGAAAGGTGATTTCCTTGTTTCTCTAATAAACTGCCATTACATGTTACTGGTCATATTGCTTTCCCATATTCATGCATATTCAATGGTAAAGCTACTACTGGAGCTTTGTTAGGGTCCTAACCTGCACATAGGTAGAACAATATATTCGGATGTAATAAAGGTCAATATTAATAAGGCCTTTCAATAAAATAGAATACGACGGATGTAAGAAGACCTAATAGAAGCTTCTGCTTCTAGAAGGATCTTCCTCTAGATGCGTCTTTTTAGTATAAATAGGAGTCGAGGGTATGAGAACCCTAGCTTGGAGATTATTGTAATAGAGCTCTACTCAACTGGAGGTTGCCCCCTCGAAGAGGCCCGTGAACATTGCTTTCAAATTCAAAGTGTTATTTCTATTGTTATTCTTATATCATTTCAGTGTTATTGTGGTGAATGTTCTGGTTATATTGTTGTTATTCTGCCATTACTAGCATTTTATTTCTGTTCTACATACATTTTATATCTGGTATATTACAAGTGGTATTAGAGCACTTTCCTCGACAGAAAGTGTGGGTTAAATTTTTTTCAGGGTAGAGATGTATTCCAGGGTCTTTACGCCACATAGATCTGTCGTTACACGCATAAACCCGTGGTTGAGAGATTCATACGTGCAGGAAATACAAGTGGTACTTAAGCGCACATCTGTTGGCCACCCTTGTAATACCTATTGGTACCCCTTTGAGTGGTAGCGCATCAGACAACATCTATGTACGGATCAACCTAGATTACCTAAATCCCTCTTTAGATAAATCGATGGGCCACCTGACTGCTATAGTTTCACCGAGAACAACACTTGGGAAGATACTCTCTAGTAACTGGGTAGTCAGGTAGTACAACTAAGGGTACGGTCTATCCTCCTTAGTTAGTGCCCTAAGATATTGGGCCGAGTACTACTGTTGGACCCTGCACATATATCAGAGAGCTATAGCACAGGAAAAACCCTTGTCTGTAGAACCCTTGAATACCTAACCCTTGGGGACAGAAACATAAACAAATTAAAATAGATAAGATCTATTATCGTGCAACTGTGTTCGGGTTGCCAAGTAAATACAAAGTTCTTTCTGGTTAAGAATTTGGGCATTTCCTCTCTGCAGTATTCTTCAGACCGGAGTATAACTCCATTAAAAAAAATAAAAAAAGAAAAAAAAGTATGGAAATTTTTTCACCATTATTTCAGACCTATTCCATTGGATTCATCTCTTCTCCCTTATCACATTCATCCATATCATTTTTTCAGCAAATTTTTTTAACCTCGCCCACCCTTTTTCAGTTCCCCCATCCTCATGGCCCATACTAATAGCCAATACTTGGAAGCTCGCTTCAACACCTTGCAATCTGGTCTTATTGAGACCCAACAAGAAGTGAAACAACTTAGTGACAATGTCTTCGCCATCAATACAACCATGCAGTCCTCAATGGGTGAAATCAAACAAGACCTCACCTCCCATATTGAATCAGTCTTTTCGACACTCTGCACCAAACTTCATATTCCTACGGATAACCCTTCCTCTTCCTCACCCCCATATATTGAAGGTGACCATTCCTCTCATTCCCATACCTTGCAGAACCATCACTTTCAACGTGACCTATGCCTTCCATGGGTGGATGTGACCAAATTTGATAGCTCGGACCCCACTAGTTGGGTAACCCAAATGCAACATTACTTCTCTTTATACACCATTACAGATGACTTGGCCAAGCTCTGATATGGTGTTCTCCATCTAGATCAAGAACGTTGGCAATGGTGGCAATGGAGAAAAAATTCTCGTCAAGCATATATTGCTTGGACATAATTTGTGGTAGAGCTTTATGAATGCTTTTACACTGGCACCAACCATTTGGGCCATTTGACAAAGCCTAAACAATTAGGAACAGTGGAATACTTTATAGCTGCCTTTGAGCATCTGGCTTTTAGAATAGAGGGCATGTCTGATGCCTTTTTTCGAGAGTTTTTTATCAGCAGCCTCAAGGATGAAATTCAAGCCCATGTCCTCATGGCTCGGATTGAGAGTTGGATGGAGGCTACCAAAAGAGCTAAAGAAGCACAACAAGTTGTATCTTCTCAAAACCACAAACCATCCTTCATTCCTTGCCCTAAACCAATAAATACCACTACTCCCTCTTCTCCACTAAAGATCCAAAAATTGACCCAGGATGAAATGGATGAATGCCAACTCAAAGGTCTTTGTTATAACTCTGATGACAAATATTTCCTGGGACACAAGTGTAAAGAATAAAATCTTTTTATGGCCATCTCCGAGGATATTTTGAAATAAGATGAAGAAACTCCCTCTATGTCTGAATCACCTGAATCCACTGACATAACCCCTCCCTCAGACCCTCTCGAAGTAGAACCAGTCATTTCCCTCAATGCTCTCATTGGCTTCTCCGCTCCCCAAACCCTCAAGCTAATTGGTTACGTCAAGCATCAGAAGGTCATCATTCTGGTTGATAGTGGCAGCACCCATAATTTTATTCATCGCTGCATTGACCAAGAAACTCATTGCTACATCCATGCCGTCAATAATTTCCAAATCATGATTGCCAATGGTGGTTCCATGAAATGTGGAGGGTGTTGTGAAAATGTGTGTCTCCAAATTGGTGACTACCACCTGAAATCCCATATGTTTTCTATTGACATGGGAGGTTGTGAAATTGTGCTGTGTGCAGACTGGCTAAGGACTTTGGGTCCCATTCTCATGTATTTTAAATACTTAACCATGAAATTCGACTAGGAGGGCCACCAATATAAGTTCCAAGGCATCACCGCCAGTTCACCTGATATCATTAGTTCCCATCGCATGGAAAAGCTGCTAAAAAAGGGTCATTCTGGTGTTATCACCCAACTCCATTCCATACAAGCAACAAAGACACCCTTCATACTGCAAGACCTCCAAGCCATCCTTTCTAAACATTAATTGGTCTTTTCCACTCCCCAAGGCCTCCCTCCTTCCCTTGGTGTTCATGATCATTCCATTCCCCTTGTACTAGGAAGCCTTCCTCCCAATATCTGTATGTATCATCACCCCTTTTCCCAAAAAAATGAAATTGAGAAAATGGTCTAGGAACTCCTTAATGCAGGTGTTATCCGCCCTACTACGAGCCCCTATTCGTCTCCTGTGGTCATGGTCCTGAAGAAAGAAGTTTCTTGGCGAATGTGTCCTGACTTCTGTGCCCTCAACAAACTTACCATCAATGACCAATTCCCCATTCCTGTCATTGGTGACCTCCTGGATGAATTGAGTGGCACCCAATTATTCACTAAACTGGATCTTTGTTCCAGCTACCACCAGATATGTATGAACGAGACAAATATTCCCAAGACTTCCTTTAGAACTCATGAGGGCCACTATGATTTTTTGGTCATGCCCTTTGGCTTGTGTAATGCCCCCTCCACCTTCCAAAGCCTCATGAACCATGTCTTCCATTTCTCTGCCATTTTGTCTTAGTTTTGTTTTATGATATCCTCATCTATAGAAAAACTTGGACAAACCATCTTTCTCATGTGGATCGAGTTCTCCATCTACTCTCTCAGCACCAACTTTTCCTGAAACAGTCTAAATGTACTTTTGGCGCATCAGAAGTAGAATACTTGGGTCATATGGTTGGCAAAGATGGCGTCAGAGTGGATCCTAAAAAGATTGAAGTTATGCAAGACTGGCCTCACCCAAAGACTCTTAAGAGATTGCGTGGATTTCTAGGATTAACAGGGTAATATCACAAGTTTGTTAAGAATTATGGGAATATTGTAGCACCTCTCACTGCTCTCCTAAAAAATAACTCTTTCACTTGGACTCCAGCCGTTGCTCAAGCTTTTCAAACCTTTGGCCTTTTCCAGCAAGCAACTATCTGAAAGAAATCTGGGCAAATCCATCTATGAAAAGGAAATGTTGGCTATTCTGCATGCTGTGGATCTGTGGTGTCCTTATCTATTGGGGCAACGGTTCCAAATTAAGACCATCAAAGCCTCAATTATTTTCTGGAACAACGCATTTCCTCCCCAGAAAAAAAAAATGGGTGACTAAACTCTTTGGATATGATTATGAGATCATTTATAAGAAAGGAAAAGACGATGTGGTTGTGGATGCACTTTCCCGAAAATATGAAGATGAAGGATCCTTTTTTTCTCTTTCATTCATTGTACCATATTGGCTCCAAGTCATTTGCCAGGAATGGCTACAAGATCCCAAAAGTTCGTTGTTGATCCAACAATTGCAGTCCAATTCTCCAACTTCCCCAGGGTACTGTTGGCTCCATGAGGAACTTCGATACAAAGGCTGTTTGTATTTAAGTAAAAAATCAAAGCTTAAATCCACGGTACTTTTTGAGCTTCATGCTACACCCACAGCAGGGCACTCCAGGTTCACCAAAACCTATGATAGGGTCAAACGTTCCTTTTTCTAGGATGGTATGAAACATGAAATTCATAATTTTGTAGCTGAATGTGACGTGTGACAACACAAAAAGCGAGAAACAATCAAATCGTCGGGCACACTACAATCGCTCCCCATTCCACCTGCTATTTGGAAGGATATCTCTATGGATTTTAGTACCGTCTTACCCAAATCGGGAAATAAATTCGTCATCATGGTGGTTGTTGATCACCTTTCCAAGTATGCTCATTTCTGCACCCTTCAACACTCGTTTACAACATCCACGGTGTCTCAAATCTTCATGGATAAAGTCTTCAAGCTTCATGGCATGCCACACTCTATTGTTTTTTATCGCGACCCAACTTTCACAAGCAATTTTTGGCAAGAATTGTTCAAGATACAAGGCACAAAATTGCATCTCAGCACAACTTATCATCCCTATACTGATGGCCAAACGGAAGTTGTCAACAAGTGTTTGGAAACATATTTGAGGTGTTTTGCCTCGGAAAATAAAAATCAGTGAGTTCAATGGTTACCCCTAGCTGAATGGTGGTACAACACTTCATACCATACAACTACACACATGACTCCTTTTGAAGTGGTATATGGACAGAAGCTAGCTTCAGTTCTCTCATACTTATTGGGTGCCTTGAAGGTCCAGTCAGTTGACCTAACACTTATAGCTCGAGAGGCCATTCTATGTACCCTCAAAGAGAATTTGTTCATGGAATATAATCACATGAAGCAAAAAGAAGATCAAGGTTGCTCTAAACGTCAATTTGCAGAAGGGGATCAGGTGTTTCTTTGACTGCAACCTTACAAGCAAAATTCCCTCAAGGCCGAGCATTTTCAGAAGCTAGCACCCAAATTTTATGGTCCTTATACCGTGCTCAAGCATGTGGGACAAGTTGTCTATCAGTTAGCTTTTCCTAGCCATTCGAAGCTACATCATGTTTTTCATGTTTCATGCTTAAAGAAGGTGATTGGAGCTAAGTGCCAAATTCAAACCAACCTTCCAGAGTTAGTTGAAGAAGGATCCATTTGGCTACAATCAGAAGCAGTTTTGGACCAGTGTGAGTGTCACCTACGTCAGAGAACCATCAAGGAAGTGCTACTTTAGTGGAAAGATACAACTCTAGCAGACACCACTTGGGAACCAGCTACCATTCTGAAGCAATTTCCTCATCTCAAGCCTTGAGGACAAGGTTTTTTTTAAGGGGGAAGACATGTTAGAGTCCTAACCCGCATATAGGTAGAACAATATATTCGGATGTAATAAAGGTCAATATTAATAAGGCATTTCAATAAAATAGAATAAGGTGGATGTAAGAAGACCTAATAGAAGCTTCCGCTTCTAGAAGGATCTTCCTCTAGATGCTTCTTCTTAGTATAAATAGGAGTCGAGGGTATGAGAACCCTATCTTGGAGATTATTGTAATAGATCTCTGCTCAACTAGAGGTTTTCCCCTCGAAGAGACCCGTGAACATTGCTTTTAGATTCAAAGTGCTATTTCTATTTTTATTCTTATATCATTTTAGTGTCATTGTGGTGAATGTTCTGGTTATATTGTTGTTATTCTGCCATTACTAGCATTTTATTTCTATTCTGCATGAATTTTATATCTGGTATATTACAAGCTTAGTTTAATTTGGCAGTAGAGGTTATACAAGCATTGCATGAATGATTTCCATTTAAATATATTATTGCACATTCTTTTGTGTAGGCCATATATTATTGTGTCTACTTTGCTTTGATTAATATTGAGTTCACACCCTCCCACTACATAATACCCTCTGTTGAAAGCAAGGTACTCCATCTAGCTAAGAACAGTATAGAGCTTTATCATACCTAATACGTATGACTAATAATGAGCTTACCTACAACAACTAGTACATATTAGTTATGTGGGAGATTACTATATCACTTATCACTGATTTGTAAGTACATGGATTATGATTAGTAGTAAGAGTTTTGACACCACTATTATGTAGAGCTTTATTAGGTTGACACTTATCTTTATAACATTGTGGTTATAACAACTTCGATCTCTATTTGTATAATTGAATACGTGATTACTGGTATTGAGATCACAGAGTAACATAAGATAACCTATTTAATATAATAGTTAATAGAATATGTAAACACACTAGCTTTACTTGCATTACCATTAGCTTTAATAGGTTGATAAAGCGAAACATACTTATATTAGCTATTATATAAACACCATTCATTACCATTACTAATAAGTGTTGAATATGGAGTTACAAGGAGTCTTTTGCTATAACTATGGAGCTTTATTGAAATCACCTATCTAATTCCACTCTATGTATACACCTTATTGATCTACTAGCTAAGGTAGAAGTAAGACCATTACTCTATGTGTAATCTAAGCAACACAATGATTCTGTATTAGTGACAGAGCTTATGATAGAATAGGTCTAATCCTTGTTGCATATTATGGAAGCCATTGCATATATGTGTCCCTTTGTTCACACCTTATTCCAAGAGTCATCGATATGATATAGGTACCCATATGAGCAATTAAGGCTGATACAAACATTCTACCCATAATCATTGCTATTGTATAATATGTGTGATTCCACTTATATCTAGTTACATATCAATGGAATTACTAGTTTATTACTCCTACTAGTTGTTAAGCCCTAATATTGGCTCATTACCACTTAATTGGGGCATATTAGATTAGTAATGTTATTTTATTTATGTCAGATTTAGGCCATTAGTTGTAATTTAGATTAGTAATGTTATTTTATTTATGTCGGCTTTAGGCCATTAAACCTCCTAGTCTCCTATATATACCAAGGAGACATTTTCATTTTGAATCATCTTGTACTTGAACATTTAAGTGGGGTAAAAAGAGGTTGCCCCCTAGAAGAGCCTTATTATCTGAAATTATCTCTTTTCAAGGCGTTGAGTACTTTTCCTGAGGTTTTTCTATGCTATATTGATGTTTGGTTCTTAACATATGGTATCAGAGCTCAAGGTCTTGGGGTTTCGCTGCTATATCTGAGACACCGTAGAATTTTCGCTATAACTTTTTTTCTACAATGTTTCAGAAGGAACGGCTTGGAGGATATTTGGTAGACGGATCAAGGTACGTTGGGTTCAAAATTCATCTCCTGAGGCCTTATACTTTCGGAGATACAGCCTGTACAAGACAAGGTTCTGGAATCATCCTGAAATGAGTCATTGCGGAATTTTTGATATAAAAATTTTTATGTAACGTTTCAGACCCTGAAATCTGGAGGCCATTTACAGAAATTAGTAAGGTATCGGTGATAAAAATTTCATCCTCTGGGTCATCTTAAATTTGTATATACACCTTGTGTAATATAGGGTATCTGACTAGTCCTATTGACTAGTCTCAAGAAGGTGTTCCAGGGAAAACAATCATAACTTCTTGCTCGAGTATCCAAATTGAGTGGGATTGGTTGCATTGGATCGTGGAAAATCTTTAGTATCTTGGGTGATAGTTTCATAATTTTATATCAATTATTGTGTGTAGGGAATGCTATACAAGTGAGATCTCCTGGAAAGGCCAAAAATCAGCAAGTTGTGGGGAAGTTACCATAATTTCCACTTGGCACATCCAATTTTGATCAGACCAGTGGCATTGTAGAGAAGAAATATCAGAGAACTACATAAAAGAAAGTTTCATACACAGAAGGGCCGAAAATTTGGAGATACAATAGAAGACATATTGTCTAGCAGAACCACCTCAAAATCAAGGTTCGAAAGTGATACCTGGTAAACATGCCACTCAAAAAGGGAATTTCTACACCAAATAAGCCTCCAGAAAATCCTGCTTGGACTCTTGATGAAGGTGAAGAAATGCGTAGGGACATAAATGATTTACAAAAGAAGATAGTAACAAAATATGAACTACAAGAGATGATGGAGGGTTTAAAAGGGGAGATCATGGAAATATTGAAAAATTTCGTAACAGAGAAGACACCTGAAAGTGAAAATGCATCCCATGAAATTCATGATGAGGACACAAGGAAGGTGAAT
>JASDQU010435953.1:2526-14158 GCA_032191745.1 Picea mariana
GAGAGTTGTTGAGGCCGAGCATCAGAGGGTGCGCTGAGTCTCTTAAGGAGTCAGAGGGAAGTAAGCTCCAAAGAGATAGTTCCTTCGTTACACTGCAGGAACATACCCAGAAAGGGTTCGAGCAGGATGAGGCTTTGGAGCGGAGGGATCCCCAAAAGGAGGAGAATCAACAGGCAGGGTTCGTGGAGAAGAACCGTGAATTCCCGAGGATCGTTGGATCTGAGGGGAGCTGTGAGGGAGTTAACTCACAGGCGCACAAAGGATCAGATCCATTGCATATCGGCATTTGGCGTTTGCATAGGTGAAGCGTAGACTCGTTAAATTCGCGAGTTGCGATTTCCCGAATCAACGAGAGCCATTAATCAGAGCAGGGACAGGTGTCGCGAGATCCTGGGGTGTCGGGATTCGGCATTCGGTAATTCTCGTTGCAAAGGAATTGGGAATAGAGAAATCGTGATTCCGCGATCCTTGATCGCACGAGAGGAGAAGTGACGTGGCCGTGTGGGACCCTGGGACATAGTGGGAGACAGGTGGCATCAACTCGGAGTTCGGGGTTCGGTATTTTGTGGCATAAGTATATCGTTGCATCGTAAGTACCGATTTCCCGATAGAGAAATCCCCGACGGAAGAGGAACGTTGACTGTTGACTATCGGAACTCGGGGTTCGGAGTTTCGACTCGCATGAGATTGTGAACGAGTTTCGTGAGACCGCGAAACCCGATTTCCCGATACGTGAAGGGGAGATCGCCGAAGGAAAGTTGTGGGTAGAGGAACTTCCGAGAGGAGTTGGAAGAGCTTTGACTCTTCAGGCCAGAGAAGAAGAAGGTCCTGGTGAGAGCGGTTGCTCGCGGAGGGGCAGGTTGCAATCACTTTGGCAGAGCCCGGCTTAGGGGAGATCACCCACTGCAGATGGGACGATTGCTTTTGATGGACAGGATGTCACCTGAGGCAGCTGGACATTTTCTGGAGCATGTGGCAATGTGTTGGGGTCATTTGGCATGTGTGGCAGCTTGGAGAAGCCCTAGAAGGGCCAACGTTCTGCTTTTTGGATGCTGATCTTGCCCAAAAAGGGCCAACGTCTCCCTCAGAGAGGCCTGACGTCTCCCTTTTGAGCTCATATTGTGACATTTTTAGCATTTAATGTGAAAAACAGTGTAATATTGTTAGTTAGCCTTGTCAGCCTGTTTTAATGACCTATTTTTCTAATTGAAGGTCATTTGGATGATATAAAGAGAGGACATTGCCTCTCATTTTTACATAACAAAACTCACTCTCTTGTGAGAGAATCATTTTTAGTCTTTGTCTTGGGATTTTTTCTCTTGTAAGTGAGGCACTACTCTTGTGGAGGATCATTCTTGGCATTTTATGGTGTTTTCTATCATTGGAAGGTTTACAACTAGGGTTTGANTTTAGCATTTAATGTGAAAAACAGTGTAATATTGTTAGTCAGCCTTGTCAGCTGTTTTAATGACCTATTTTTCTAATTGAAGTTCATTTGGATGATATAAAGAGAGGACATTGCCTCTCATTTTTACATAACAAAACTCACTCTCTTGTGAGAGAATCATTTTTAGTCTTTGTCTTGGGATTTTTTCTCTTGTAAGTGAGGCGCTACTCTTGTGGAGGATCATTCTTGGCATTTTATGGTGTTTTCTATCATTGGAAGGTTTACAACTAGGGTTTGATAATCTCTTCATTGGTTTGTAAGTGTATTTCTCATGTAAAACTTCTTAAATGAATGGTTGTAGGTTAAATCTCTTGCATTTATTGTTACATTGTAATTATTTTTCTTAATCATTGAAACCCTAGGTAGCAAGCACACAAGTAGGTCCTCGCTATATGTCCCCATGATAGAAAATTTGTTTTAGCCATTGATTAAGGATGATATAGCCTAGTCGTTGCTACACTAGTTCCCCTTTTTCTGAGTTAGCTTTTGAACATAAGTTGAAGAAAGAAGACGTCCTAGGCCTAATTGATTTTACACCTAGGGTTTTGACTTTTAGGGTTTGAAGGGCCTTACTCTTGCAACACTTTTCACCCCTAGATTTATGTTTGAAGCTAGCCTTTTTTGCCAAGGTTTTTTAAGGAAAGAGGGAGGAGCATGAGGCCTTGCTTAAGCAACACCGGAATGAGCCTCCTCCCCTTAGGGTTTTGACTCTATGGCCCTGCCATTGCAGCACCATAAAGCCTAAATCTCTTGTCCTTAGATTTAGATTCTCCCGAGACCTAGCCTTGCTTCTTGACTCCATAATACCCTAAGGCACTAGTCTAAATCTCCAACGTTGAGTTTCTTGTGCCAAAACAACACTTTCAAACTTCTTGAATTTGAAACCCTAACTAACCCTAACGTCTCACTAACCCTAGATCAATGATGACATCATGCCTAGTTTGAACTCTTGGTTAATGGAAAACATTGTGGCTTGGTCATCTAGCAATAGACATTGACGTGTTGATAATTTTCATTGGCCTATTTGCAAAACGTTGAGCTCTTTGTCTATGAAACTAACCCTAAAGAAGGATGACGTCACCTTTAGCAAGCTTGACGCAACACTCTTGTATTGAATGAGCAAGTGATGATATTTTATGATAATTTAAAGATTGATTATATACTTTGAATGTTATATCATCTCCAGTGTTTATTGACAAGTAATATTATAAGCCATAGCCATTTTTGCAATCATTGACTTCGTCAATAATTACTGTTATTTATGCTCATGTATATTAATTGTTGATAGTCATTAATTTATGAAGTATTGACCACTGTTGCACATTTTAGTTTTATTGTTGCCTTGTCTCGCAAACAGGTGCCTATTTTGTGGTTTATCTTCTTTTTGACTATCTTCTCGGTGGTAATCTGTGAAAGGGAAAACTTACCTTGATCCTTTAAACCTTTTCCTTTCAAAACCCCAGATTGCCAGGGACATCTCCCTTGGGATTAGCCACCCTAAATAGAAAGAGCCCCCCATCGAGGTGATAGTGGGTGGGGAAGCTCCTGCTACGCCAATTTGATCCTTACCTTTCAGCTATTTGACCTAGACTACAAACTGAGCAATAACAGGTCCATTACCCAAACCTGCGTTCTCCAACTTCCTTCAAGGTTTGACCTCAATGACAACCAACCTTAATCAATCATTTGCTCATTAACTCTTGAGGATGGCCTTCCAACTACCTTCCTGACTGGTAATTCATTTCTAGGTCAGAGGACTATTGAGCAATTACACCCAGTAGGTACTGGTTTGGTGAGGGTCATCTCAACCATTCTTGGTTTCCCTCACCATCTCTCTCATAGCATCCATGGTCTATCTTGGAAAACTCCCCCCCTTTAAAAAGTTGTGCAACACATATCCAATTTCTATTAATAACAGAAAATTCATACATTGACCATTTAATATAAAGGTTCATCAAATCAAACAGTCACACATATTTAGTCTGCCTTAGTCTCTTGGCCAGTTATAATTATATTTGCAAACTGGGGGAAACAGGGGTATTACAAATGCCACGTCTTGACCTTTTTGCACTTTGGATATATTTTTTGAAACTTTCCACTGAATTCTCTTCTCTCAATCATATGGATCAGTGATTCATACCTCGTTTATGTATTGATGGGAAACATCAAGGAACTACCATAGCTCACGAGACTACTCACGATGAGTATCTTCCTACACTRAAATTTGATTATATGTGGCATATCCCCAGCATGGTGTGCCACATGATGTCGAAAATGGCCCATAAGTTCATCGGTGACGATAAAGATCCTTGGTCAGAGACTAGCAGCAATGGGCTCTATTMTGCATAAGCCTAATGCTATGTAATTCATTGTACATAATGTATTTTTAGCATGTGGTGTGAGTGATTTTCATTTTTTACWTGTGGGTTTATTTAGTTATGTGTTTATCATGCTTGAATCTTCATTTGMATATATAGCCACAACCATGGTGAGGTCGAGAGCTTAACATAGGTTGTGTCACCCCTCTCACCAAGGGGTAACTAGAAGATATCATGTCTCTTGGCCCACAATGAATATAGGGATCTCAATGATGATGATGATTAGTATTATCCACAGAAAACATCCCCTTAGATGCCTCCCTCCTCATTCGGCTCAACTTATCACACCTAATCAAAATGGTTTGACTGATGATGGTGGTCCAACACACTGTGAGGTACACTATTCATTGTTTCATATTTAGTGCATTAGGAATTTAGGTGAGGATCATGGTTTGAAGTCGGATAATGAATAATAAGCTTGGAAGTTATTATGTTTTCCTTGTATGACCTTGGGGGCCATCATTTGTACCCTAGTCTAGTTTTGTCACTCTTGGGGAACAAAGGTACTACTAGGAGGATTTGATAGGGGTAACGTATTTCTCCCCCCATACTTAAAAATTTCCATCTTGGGTCCTTCTACATTGTACTAAACTTCGTTGATACTTGTTACATGTACACCAAAAAGGTGCACGGTTCATCCTCCTATGAGAAGAAGGGATAGAATGCCAAGGTTGATGCAGCTACTAGAAAAATGAATAAGAAAAAGAAAGAATGTTAGAAAAGAAAGAATAAATGATGGGATAATATATGACCAATTCAAAAGTCAAAGGTAAAATTGAATTGTTCCCCCTCATTATGAGTTGATCACCCCTAGTCCTAATGTACTGAATGCATATCAATTAAAAGGACTTAATCCTAGTAAGAAAAGAAAAGAAAAAATAAATCACTTGAAACCTGAAAAGGGGACTTGCAATGCAATAAAATAATACAAAAAGGTAAGAAAAGGGATTTGGAATACACACATTGTCAAGGAAAGGGAATCTCAAGAAGAAAGTGCTCCCTTTACAAAGACGCTCATGGAGATGGACTAAGAACAGTACCTTTCATGTTAAGACTCCATCACCATGAAGTAACCCCAATAGTTTCATTCACTATACTTTCACCTTTATAGGTTTTCTTAGTAAATATCCCTCTACCTCGGTATTGGCACACATAATAGGGTTTTTTGATGGTCCTCCCATACCTAAACTTTCCAATTTGCATAAAATCTTGAGCTAATGTGAAGTTTGAAGAAGATACCTAATGTGAATTTCTTATTTGGATTTTGTATTAAATGATGGATTACTTTGTATAATTATAATGAATCTTGTATCTCATTATTGTTGGTCTTACCTAATTTTGTGGACTTTATTTCACCATGGTGCACTTGACATGATCCTTTGGAGGATGTTCTCGTGATGATGCCTAGGATGGTTTGCACTATACATAGGACGTTGCAATATAATGTAGAGTGTTGGGCCATATGATGACTAGACGCACCTTGGGACACCCCCCCATACCTCCTGGGCCTCAAACGATGGACATGTGAGCTCATATATTGCAGATATGGTAAAATTGGCTATCAGATGGGCAAGAAGCCCACATTATGAACAATGCACCCAGGAGACACATTAGACTTTGATGTGAGGACGTTGCACTTGGAGATGATTAGACAACCTTTGGAGAGATGATGAACCCTTATTTCACCTTAGACATTGGCCTTTTCCATATTGAACATTGAGCAAAGAGATGATGACATCATGCGCTATGATGGTTTGATGATGGTGTGGTTGACCATACCACTAAGGCATCCATTTTGATGATCAGTTGGGGTCCTTTGATGATGAGACATGACCTTTGATAAGGAGGCGTGACCTTTCACCATTATTTTCACATTTTGATGATGATATGTGGCCTTTGGAGGCCCTTACACCCTTCTAGAGCATGATGTCACTGTTCTATGGCATCCTACACTCACTGTTGGGGAATAGGGTGGAATGTGACATGAAAAAAATGGAACAGTATTGCAGATAATCGAAGAGGAATAAATAATTTTGAAGATAAGAGGTGGTGTCTAAACAAATCATTAAATAACTTAAGAAAAGTGCATTGTGATCAAAAAATTACAATGCATGTTGCACATCTTGATATGTATGATATGTTTCACAATCTCAATTTGCTTGATTGACAATGACCCAAGCGGTCTCCTTTTATAGCCTCAAGATTTAAATTATTTCCTCAGAATCTGTAAGATCTTGTCCACATGTCGTTAGTTGTTGGAGTTGACTCTGCAAAATCCACTTTTTCGATTTGGCTCGACAGGACTTGACCTGACCGCCTACACATTCAACTCGTATTCGATTTTTGGGCTGGTCAATCCACCGTGCTACTATCTTCGACCGTTGGTCCACTGTCCGACTGAAAAGCATGTTGACTACTCGACCCACTGGTGTGATGTGTTGGTCGATTTCTCGACTGAGTGTATTCAAATGTAGGTGAACCTCTCGACCAACTGAACCCAGGAGATGTGTGATGAACCATCAATGTTTGATTCTCCAACACCCCCCATAAACACACAACACTGGAGTTTCAAGAGGGGAAATTACTTCGCTATAAAACCCCCCCATAATTGTAGCTTCCTTAAGCCAAAGCATTGTGCGGAGCTTGAAAAATATGGTTTTACCTAAAGGTTTAGTATATTTTGTTTTGCAATATTATAATTTTCATGTCCATTGGACTCACAATAATAAAACACATACCGAAACTACCTCACAAGGCCTAACAATATCAACATGTGCCAAAAAAGAAGAGATATCAACAATTATCACTTTTACACAATACCCTTCTATGGGGTCTGAATCGCAACACATGATTTAAAAATATGGCCACCCTTGAAAAACTCAAGGATTTTCCCCATTCATTCAATCATTATGTCAAACAGGTCCTCTTTATCGAGCTTTCCTTTCTCTGGTAGTTGGTTTCCTCCTGGTGGCGGGTTTCCATGTAGCACTCCCTGATTGGTTGTATCCCTCGGAGGTATCTTCCTGGTCTTTGTTTTCCTCTTTGGACATAGATATGCATGTAAGTCCCAACATGTGGCCTCATTATGTCCATCCCTATTGCAATGGTTGCAGTAGACTTTCTCCTTCAGAGGTGTATTTCCCCTGCTCTTTTCTGTGTGTGGAACAAAATCTGCTATCCTCGTCTTTCTCCTGTTTGGCATAACCTTCCTGCACAAGTATTTTCTCTTCCAACAGTGGGATTTTGTGTGATTATTCAATCCACATAAGTGCATGGTCTTTGATGCCACAAGCTCTATTTTATATGATTAACATGCTTATAATCAAATGGAATGTTAGATTTTCAAGATTTCTTATACCTCGATGAGTTTCCTCTAGAGTCATACTATAAAGAAGAGTTGGTCTCAACTCTGTCATGGTGATTCTCATCTCCCCCTGGGGATATCTTGAATCCTAGATCATGAGAAGTTATGCTCTCAGCCTGCACTGAATCAATTTCATATCCTAATGAATTTTTGACTTCTGGAGTCTAAATGACTGTTCTGAGGTCTTCTTCCTTAATGGTTTCGGATCTTTCTCCAACATCCTTTGGAACGTAACCTATCCCATCATATCGAGGCCAAACCACTACCTCAATGGGATCCACAATACCTTTTCCATTGACTCCAAGGCCTCCTTTTTCGTATAGCATTTTTCTCTTCAAATTTAAGTCGATGCAAGAAGCATGTTGTTCAAGGAATTCAAAAGAGTCATCAACATTAATCAAGAAAGGAACTACACATGGTTTATTTACCTCCATCTCAAACTAGGACTCTTGGTATGCTCCTTGAGATGTGTCCAATTGTTCCTAGTGAGAAGGAGCAGTGGATGGTGCTTCTAGGAATCCTCCTTGGTTTCTAAATGCCTGGTTGTCATCTTCATTTACTTGAAAAAGTGTGCATGCATTTGCAATGTCATGCTCGAACCCATAATTGGTGGAGTTTCCATGGTCTCAAAATGGTCTTATCACCGTCTCATTCATAGAGCCTTCCCCTGTCTATACCTACATGGCTTGCAGATGCTCTTTTAACCTTTGGCTCTCTTCCTCTGCAATATGCAACAATGTCTTCAATCTATCATTCTCTACTTGAAGGATTTGGTTGAGCTCTTGAAGCTCATAGAACCACAATTGTTTTGGCGATCTTTCCATTCTCAGCTTCAACACCTGCAATCGGTATCAAGCCTATTCTGATACCAACATCATTTGAACCTAGGGGTGATTATTTTCAAAAAACATTTTGATCATGTCACTCCTTCAAAGGGTCGGTTATAGATTGTTTTACTTGAGCAATTTGCAATTAAAGGTATAGTTTAAGTCTTTATAGGATTGAATCCCTAGTGAATAAAACCCTCTTTAGTTTCATTATGTGTTATATGATGCAGACCCCCTACCTCAGCAGGGTCCATTGACCTCCCAGTCTGTGGATTGCTCTTTTCCCTGAGCTGAAATGGCTCTTCGGGCTCCTGCTAGAACCCTTTGAACGAATCCATAGGTCCTCTTTCCCCTTTGTGCAGGTCCTACAAAAACCCATGACTAGTAGACTACTCTGCGTGCTCTAGGCGCAGATTCAAAATAGTGTGAGCGATAGCCCTCGAGCTAAGCCCCACCTCCATGCGACCACCTCCTGTGACCATATGCTAAATCCATAGGGCACTTTTCGCATTTCGCGATTTCGGCGATACTGATGTCGAGTCTCTTGACTCTTCAATCCCCGAATGTCGAAATGGGGCTCAACGGTGATTAACCCCTACCCAAATCTAGGTCCATGTGACTGCTTCCTCCGTGACCAAAGCCCTACTCCAAAGACATGTCACATTTCGTGACTTTGGGATTTTCAACGCAAAGTGCCCCGGCTCCTTGTCCTCGGAATTGCCAAAATGCCAAACCTCGAAAGGGCTGGTGAGTGACCTAACATAAGTTCCTTAACTCTGGAACTCTGACCACTCCTTTGAATTCCACCGCACGTATCCTCTGACTGATACTGGGGACCCACTTTTCATCGTTTTGCTCTTCGTGATTTCGAGAGTTGTGTTGACCATGCAACTCTACCTCTTGAGTCCCAAAACCCTGAAACCCGAAATGTCAAAGAAGGTTGACTCCTCCAACACGCCGAGCACACGCCACCTGTTACCCACTAATTTTGGCTTTTCGGGACTCGAGCAAACAACCAACAATTGTTCCTCTTCCCTTATGATTTCATGAATTCCAAAATTTCTCCTTTGACAAGATCGACGGCTGTGAGCCTACCTCGATCCAATGGCTTACATTCTTTTTGGGATTTCGCGAACCAGGAGTTTGAAACTCTCAACTCCAGAATCACAACCCCCTCTATTTCCCGAATTCTAAAATCGCAAAATCTACAGGTGAGATCAACGACTCATGTTGATTCCCATCCAACAGTCGCTACTCCTCCTAAGCTTATGAACGCTAAAATACAATTAGCCTTAACTTCCTCGCTAGGTTGTTGGATTCGGCGGCTCACGGTATTTCGACACTTCTTCCTAGAAGCGCTCCACCGTCTGATTCTACCCTTGTTAATCTCTTTTGCGATTCGGGACTTGGAGTGACCAAGAATTTTGGCCTGCACTCCAAACTTATGAACCCCGAATTCCCGAAATGATCTATTGGCTCAACTACCCATGATCAACGGTTCACGTTGATTCTTGATATCAGGGTGCTGGGTTCGTCCAACTCCTAACCACCTTAAAACTCCACCGGATCCTACGGTCCTCGCAATTTCGTGAGTTCTCCATAGAGAATTCTAACCGTCTACATCTGCTTCTCAAGGACTTATGGCCAATGACTTGGCATCCTTCTTCTGCACTTACGATTTCTTCCTGACTTGGAAGCTTTTTAGAGTTTCGAAGGCCTCAGCTTTCAACTCTTCCTCTTGTGAGCTTGGTTCCTTTAGGTCTCGTCTGTGTTATAGAAACGCTTCCTCTCCTGAGAGCTTAGTCAACTCAAAAACCTCGAAAGGTTTCTCGACCTTCTGCTCCTTTCTTCTGTTGCTCTGTGCGCAAAGGCACTATTCCTCCTGAGCTTTGGGACTTAGAATAAGTCCACCCTCGCACACTCCTTGTGCTGCTGAGATTTCCTCAATCTCAGGTCCAAAGTATTTCTTGAAAAGAAATGCTTCACACCTTCTTGGCGCTCCTTTACTCAATGCACACCTTGCAGAGCCTACAGAGTGTTCAGTAACTCTGGTTGTCTTCGAACTCAACAAAGATTTCTTCTCGTGCACACTTGCACCATCTCAATGCCCGCCTGGCAAAGCTTCTACAGAATCTCCAGAGATTTTGTCTCGTTTCTCTATGTCTTCCCCTGCACAGCTCGTCCTCCAAGGTGTTCAGCAACATTGAGGCTCCCCATTGAGTTTGTGAATCTTTCTGGTGTGCACTCCTTACATGTTCTTTCTGACTCCGTAGAGCTCAGATGTGCACTCCTTTCACTGGCTACAGAACTTCCAATGTTCTATTGTGCACTCCTTGCACTGCCTAAAGAACCCAGATAGAAACTGACAAACTCACAAACAGATAGTAAAATCTATCTATAACCTATATCTACAGCATACAAGTGACATTCAAATGCATAAACATACACAGACAATTCATGGGTAGGAAAAACTACTCTTTGTATTAATCTTTAAATGTCTATACAAAATGTGTTTTTACAAAAACTGGACTGCTACAGAGTCTCAGTTCTCTCCCTCAATATCTCTCTACCTGAGAATTGTCCTATTCTCCCTCTCCACTCTACTCCTTGAGAGACTCATTAAAAAAGAGGGCTATCTTGAGCTTATCCTCATCCATCGCCTTTGTGCTATCGTTATCTCAGAGCGGCTCCTACTCCTATGGCTACATTACACAAAAGGAAGTCGCAGACCTGACTGATCTAGATTTAGCTGCAGGTAACCATTAAAGGAAACATCAACCACTACCTGTACAAAGGCATGATCTGGTATCTATCATCCTTACAACATTAAACTCAAATTCAAATTTTGAAAAATGAGAGGGTTGTGCCTCTCCCTTTCATGAATGCGCGCTGGATGTGTTGGTTGGTTGGTGCTTATGTTGAGTTGGAGCGATGCTCCTACATCATACTCCTCAGCTGAAAAAATCATGAGCTTCTTCTCATGAGCTCCTCTTCTCCAATGTTGAAATCCACCTGGATCCCAAACTTTCCCTTGGAGCTGTCCTCTGGCTCCTCTCCAGCTATGTTGTTGTTGTTGTTGCTGCTTCTTATTCCATGTTTCTCTTGTAGGCTCCTTGTTGTTCAACTTCCTCCTGCTAATTACTTCTTGTGTTGACCCCAACATCAACCTCCTGATCTTCTCAATCACCCTGTCCAGCTGCTCCAGTGGTTGGATCTCCTTATGCAGTCTTCTCTGCTGCACTTATGTCTCCTCAATGGGTAGATCTTCTCAATCTCCCCTACTATCTTTATCTCTCTTTGTGGCACTAAGTGGCCACTCTGCTGCAGACTCTAGCTCTGCAATCTCCTCACTGAACTGCTGCTCAGCTTCTTCCTGTGGTAGTTCTGCTGCTGCCATTTCTCCTCCTGGCATACTTCCAGATTCTTCTAGCTTCTCCCCAGGCTGGTATGTTCCACTACTTGCTTCAAACTTAGCCTGTTGGATGTGCAAACTTTTCACCATCACCCTCCTTTCCATGGATTCCAATTCTTCACACAGATCAGCAAAATCCATGTTGTCTGCTTCCTCTTCTTCTTCTTCTTCTTCTGCAGCTTCTAGTACTGCAGTGATTTCCTG
>JASDQU010435953.1:15259-34642 GCA_032191745.1 Picea mariana
CAGAGCATCATTACTCTGTCTCCTCCTTCACCTGTTGTCTCCTTCGCTTGAAGTCTATAGACAAAAATATCAGCTCTGATACCACATGATGCAGACCCCCTACCTCAGTAGGGTCCACTGACCTCCCGGTCTCTGGATCGCTCTTTTCCCTGAGCCAAAACGGCTCTTCGGGCACCTACTGGAACCCTTTGAATGAATCCGCAGGTCCTCTTTCCCCTTTATGCAGGTCCTGCAAAAACCCACGACTACTCCGCGTGCTCTTGGCACAAGCTCAAAACAGTGTGAGTGATAGCCCTCGGGCTAGGCCCCACCTCCATGCGACCACCTCCTGTGACCATATGCTAAATTCGTAGGGCACTTTTTGCATTTCGCGACTTCGGCGATCCTGATGTCGAGTCTCTTGACTCTTCAATCCCTGAATGCTGAAATGGGGCTCAACGGTGATTAACCCCTGCCCAAATCTTGGTCCATGTGACTGCTTCCTCCGTGACCACAGCCCTACTCCAAAGACACGTTGCATTTCGTGACTTCGGGGTTTTCAACACAAAGTGCCCCAGCTCCTTGTCCTCGAAATTGCCGAAATGTCGAACCCCGAAAGGGGTGGCGAGTGACCTGACGTAAGTTACTTGACTCCGGAACTCTAACCACTCCTTTGACTTCCATCGCACGTATCCTCTGACTGATACTATGGACCCACCTTTCGCCATTTCACTCTTTGTGATTTCGGGAGTTGTGTTGACCATGCAATTCTACCTCTTGAGTCCCGAAACCCCGAAACCCAAAATGGCAAAGAAGGTTGTCTCCTCCAACGCGTCGAGCACACGCCACCTGTTACCCACTAATTTCGTCTTTTCGGGACTCGAGCGAACAACCAACAATCGTTCCTCTTCCCTTATGATTTCCCGAATTCTGAAATTTCTCCTTTGAGGAGATCAACAGATGTGAGCCTACCTCGATCCAATGGCTTACAATCTTTTCAGGATTTCACAAATCGGGAGTTTCAAACTCTCGACTCCAGAATCACAGCCCCCTCTATTTCCCGAATTCTGAAATCGTGAAATCTGTGCGCAAGATCAACGGCTCCTGTTGATTCCCATCCAACAGTCGCTACTCCTCTTGAGCTTATGAATGCTAAAAGACACTTAGCCTTAACATCCTCGCTATTTGKCTAGATCCGGCAGCTCACGGTATTTCGGCACTTCTTCCTGGAAGCGCTCCATCGTCTGATTCTACCCTTGTTAATCTCTTTCATGATTCGGGACTTGGAGTGACCAAGAATTTTGGCTTGCACTCCAAACTTATGAACCCTGAATTCCTGAAATGATCTATCGACTCAAATGACCACGATCAACGGTTCACATTGATTCTTGATATCAGGGTGGTGGGTTCGTCCAACTCATAACCACCTTACAACTCCACTGGATCCTACGGTCCTCGCAATTTCGTGAGTTCTCCATAGAGAATTCTGACCATCCGCATCTGCTTCTCAAAGACGTATGGCCAATGACTTGGCATCCTCCTTCTGTGCTTATGATTTTTTCCTCACTTGGAAGCTTTTTAGAGTTTCGAAAGCCTCAGATTTCGACTCTTCCTCTTGCGAGCCCGGTTCCTTTGGTCTCGTCTGTGTTATAGAAATGCTTCCCCTCCTGAGCTTAGTCAACTTAGAAACCTCAAAATGTTTCTTGACCTTCTGCTCCTTTCTTCTATTGCTCTGTGTGCAAAGGCATTGTTCCTCCTGAGCTTCGGGACTTTAGAATAAGTCCACCCTCGCACACTCCTTGTGTTGTTGAGATTTCCTCAATCTCAGGTCCAAAGTATTTCTTGAAAAGAAATGCTTCACACCCTCTTGGTGCTCCTTTTCTCAATGCACACCTTGCAAAGCCTACAGAGTGTTCAGTAACTCTAGTTGTCTTCAAATTCGACAAAGATTTCTTCTAGTGTACACTTGCACCGACTCAATGCCCGCCTGGCAGAGCTTCTACAGAATATCCAAAGATTCTGTCTCTTCTCTCTGTGTCTTCCCCTGCACAACTCGTCCTCCAAGGTGTTCAGCAACCTTGAGGCTCCTCCTTGAGTTTGTGAATCTTTCTGGTGTGCACTCCTTGCACTTTCTTTCTGACTCCATAGAGCTCAAATGCACACTCCTTGCGCTGGCTACAGAACTTCCAATGTTCTGTTGTGCACTCCTTGCACGGCCTAAAGAACCCAGATAGAAACCGACAAACTCACAAAAAAATAGTAAAACCTATCTATAACCTGTATCTACAGCATACAAGTGACACTCAAATGCATAAACATACACAAACAATTCATGGGTAGGAAAAACTGCTCTTTGTATTAATCTCCAAATGTCTATACAAAATGTGTTTTTACAAAAACTGGACTGCTACAGAGTCTCAGTTCTCTCCCTCGAGATCTCTCTACCTAAGAATTCTCCTATTCTCCATCTCCACTCTACTCCTCGAGAGACTCATTACAAAAGAGGGATCTCTTGAGCTTATCCTCATCCACCACCTCTGTGTTATCGTTATCTCAGAGCGGCTCCTACTCCTACGGCTACATTACAGAAAAGGAAGTCGCACACTTGACTGATATGGACTTAGCTGCAGGTAACCATTAAAGGAAACCTCAACCACTACCTGTACAAAGGCATGATCTGGTCTCTATCAGCCTTACAACATTAAATTCAAATTCAAATTTTGAAAAATGAGAGGGTTGCACCTCTCCCTTTCATGAATGCGCGTTGGATGTGTTGGTTGGCTAGCACTTATGCTGAGTTGGAGCGATGCTCCTACATCATTATATGTCATGCTTGAATTTAGTATTCTATGTGCGTAAATTCATGGAAAAGAAACATAAGAATATATAACACATAATGGGTATGACACTTCCCTTGATAACGGAGTTCACCCGATGTGGGCTACGTCTCTGGGTCATGATCCAAAGCCTGACCGCTTTATTCTCCTTGCTATAATGATGTATCTCCTTTACAAGTTGTAAGGCCAAAGTCCCTTTTCGGTGACGACAACAAGGGATCGAATGTGATCAGGGATGTTTATAAGATTCACAAGTTCTCATGCTCATGAGGCATCCATGATGCTGACATGGACATCATTCCCACAAACTCAATACATAAAAAGAGGAAGAATAAAAGATGACCCCCATCACCATGGAGCCATAGAGTGCCTTGAATTTGCTACTCAAATCTAAGCATATATGCAACCCATATAAAGATCATGAAACTACAAGATTTAGAACTGCTTCGTTAGCCACTTATCATGCAACTGCCACAATTTCTTTGTCACATGTAACTGATTGGTTTTATGTGGAAGAAGAGAAGAAAGAAAGAATAGAATGAATAAGTTGATCTTGTTGCCTTGCTACAGCCTCTCCATGCTCCTTCGGACCTATATCAAACATACTATGCTGCAACATTTAATGACAAAATAGCATAATGAAAAGCATGCTTACATTGGCTTCTCCAGAACTTAGCTTGTTGATATGATTCTCTGTTGCAAAAATAGACCTTAACATTGGTTTTGCATCGCTGAATTACCTAAAAACAACTGTCAAATCGTCCCCATCGGACAATGTCACCTTCAGGGCCTTTTTGGACCTCCTGCCTCGATCTACGTGTAATTATGGGAATTTAATGCACTGTCTACATTGGAATCCATGCCACTGTACGGCCTGCGCGTGCTCTCCCATGCACTCACTGATTTCAACATTTAAATCAGGAGGAGGGCAGATTTACCCATGAACTGTTTTGGTCGAATTGGTTGGCGAAGGCTAAGTTAAGGCACTGGTTTAGAGGAGGTCACGGGGTCAAATCCGTTGGCCTCCCTTTTTGGCACGCTTCCTAACATCCTGCCAAATTTGGTGGATCCCTGCCAGATTTGGCGAAACGCCGCCAAATTTGGCGAGTGGGAAATCCAAACCAAAATTTGAATTTTGGCATGCGCCATCATTGGGCATATGCCTGCTTCCATGTAGCAGCCCATGATTGGGCCACGTGGAAGCCACCAATTGGCCCTATTGACTGTACCTACTAAATGTACCTGCCACATCCCCTATTGACTATGCCTGCCACATAACATGTTGATTGTACTTGCCACATCACATGTTGATTGTACCTTCGACGTCACCTGTTGACTGTACCTTCCACATCACATGCTCACTGCACCTTCCACATCACATGTTGATTGTACCTACCATGTGGCATCTCCTGGGAGGTGCCACATGGCACAATTTCATTGGTCCATTTGGCAGCCAAAAATGCCAAAGAAGTATGCCACATGGCACGTTGTCATTGAGCCATGTTATCATGTTGACATCACTGCCAGGTGTTCGTACGGATGCCATGTCATATACCAGGTGGCAGTACGAATTCCACGTGTCTTCCTGGTCTGCATAGTCACCTGCCATGTGTCTGTACAGATGCAACGTCATCTGTATGGTCTTCCACCTCATCTGTCACATCAGCCTGCCACGTCATCATATGGTCTGCCATGTGTTTGTACGGACTGCCATGTGGCACATTTTCACTGGTCCATGGAATGACCTGAAAAGGCCAAAAATGAGTGACATGTGGTAGCCTCTGGTGTTCCCACATCACCATGCTAACGTCAACATGACATGTGTCAATATCTGCATCTGCCACCTACCCTGTACGAATGCTGACATCATCTGTACTGACGCTGACATCGACAATATGGATGTTGATTCATCCCTGTTGACTGGGCTAGGTTGACCAAAACTTTGACTGTGAATATCTTTCAATATGTAACTCTGTTTGACTAACCATTTACATCGTTGGAAATATTACGACGCACTCTTCACGATGATGTCGGTTTCACTAATTTTTGAAGACTTTGAATTTTTGCCCTTTCTTTGTTGTCTATTGAGGCCATTCTAAGCCTCCTTGGACACTTCTGAAACTTGTGTGGTGTTCCCTACATCCTTTTGGATAAAATGGTATGGAAGAAAATAGGGATTTTCTTTGGAACAAAATATCATGATGACACTGATTTTCCACCATGTTATATCGTTCCCTTTTTCTCCAAGAATTTGTTAGCCTGGTGAGATATCTTGGCGGCATTTTTACCAAACAACAGTGTTTTGAAGACTGAGAGAAAATCATTGTAAACTTCGTAAAAATACAGAGAAGTCTTGTGTCTCCACAATTCTTGATACCAGAAGGCAACTGGATCTATTTCACAATTCACCCTCTTACTTATAGTCAAGTTTGGAAATTGACAACAATACACTATAGAAAATACCAAATAGGAAGCCATAAAGAATTTTTTTCCCCTTTTGTTATGTGATAACTAGGATGAGATTTCGATGGAAATCAATTTTCTTCGGTCAAAGATAGTTTGTTCTTTTACTGTAAAATGTAAAATATAAAGAATCATGTGAGAAATGGTAGCAGTGTTTTCCTGACCTGTCAACCTGGTGAACAGCCACACAATCTCTTGAAATAGGTTTTTAAGAGACTCGACCTGGATCCAATTTATGTCTTCTGGAATAGTCGGAGAATTCTCCAAATATTCAGGCAGGAGATCCAGGCCATTGTGATGTTTCTTCAGAAAATATATGCACTCTTCTCCTTTGAAGGTAAGTTTTGGCTCTGGGAGCTTCAACATCTTGCGAAAAACTTGCAGTGAAAGGGAAATGGGGGAACGATCTTGGAGTTGTATAACTCTCTAGCTCGACTTGTACTTCTCAACGCACCATGCAACAAGTTCTTTGGAGTCGAATACCTCAGGAACACACCTTACGCGAGCAATTATGGATGTCTAGATTACATCTTTTTGTGTAGGAGGAGATGAGTAATATTAATATGCTCTAGACCATTGAAATTTCTAGTCTTCGTGACCAAAAATATTTAAAGTATCTCCACAGGATTTTTGTCTAGTTGTTGTTGTCATTTAGGTTGATGAAAGTAGTCTTCAGTTGAATAATAACATGAAATAAATCATTTTAGAGAGATGATAATAATATAATCCTTTGGCAAATGGTGAATTAATGCAATTTAATGAATAATCTCCTAGAGACTTTCGCCATTAATGACAATATTTTTGAAGCCTGCATAATTAGTTGTTAGAATTAAACAACATTCAATTCATATTGGAAAAAACGTGATAATGGTAGGGACGAATCAGAGTAGTTTTGAATATGAAGCTTTTTATGAACCTGCCAACCTGGGGTTGTGGATGATCAAAAATAAGTCAAGTGTAGAACAGTGGTCAATTGGACTTGCATGCAAGAGAAATAAAATACTTAGGGTCTCGACACCCGCAACAAATTGGATGGTCATAATGTAGATCATGGAACTTTGGGTGCAAAGTGGAGATCACCTAACTTGAAGGATGAGGGCTTGAACCCACAAAGTTGGAAAAAAAGGCTAAGTGTGATGTAGCAGGGCGGTTGGTCGAACTTATGACATAGGGAAGTGAATGGAGATGAAGGTCCACCAACCCGCCAACCTGTGAACCGGACGATTTTTAAAATATGACTAAGTATGGTAACTAGAAAGGGATAGAAGAAGGGAAAAAAGAAAGGGGGAAACAAGGGGAGGTGTAGAAGGGGAAAAGAAATAGAAAAAATAAGTTGGGAAAATAGAAAGGGGAAGGAAAAATCAGGAAACATGAAATGATCTCAACAACTGGCTCCAACTCTGAGATGATGACCCCTATGGTTTGTCAAGAATCCACAATCTTCATGACCAGGTGCTTCCATCCATTGGGCTATGGAGTCATCTTCAAATTGAACTCTTTTAATTCTTCTTCTTTCATGGAGTTATATTTAAACTTCAATATAAAGAATTCCTTATTATGCAAAACTGAACTAAAGAAACAAATATGTACATACATGATATACCTACCCTAATTTACTTGAAAGAAAGGGGCACCTTAGGTGTAGGAAGATTTCCAATGGATCCATTCAAGCATTGATCTGATTTGTGGAATGAACTCCAAAATTCTGAGATATGTTGGGACTTGTACTAATGAATCAGGGGCACCCTCAATATGTACTAGAGGAAAATTATACCAAGTATGGTGAAGATTTGTTTGCGTTATTTGGCCAACAATTATCTGGACCCATAATTCAATACAATCAATTCGTGTTTGAGGAGTTTTCGACATAAGAATGCATTATCATTTTCTTTATTTACAACCACTTCCAAGGTTCTTGATTCATCAAAAATCTCTTGAAAATATTCTTCTTTCTTGTAAGAGTGATCTTGTTCATCATTCTTCTCAAGATTCATTTATTCCATCAATTCTTCTTGTTGCAAGTTCTATTGTGATGTTTCATCATCCATTACAAGGTTGGAATCTTCTTGCGTATTTGGTGGACGCTCCTCAATTTCATTTTCAAATTTTTTGTTCAAAATTTCTTCATATGGAGTAAATAGGAGACTGAAAATTTCTTTTTTTTCCCCATTCAAGTTTATTGTTTCATTGGTGATGTCTTGTCAATGTTCTTCTTCTATGCAATGGTTATCTTCTTTGTTCTCAAAATTGTTTTCTTCCACCAATTCTTCTTTATTTTCATTGAATTCGTTTTGCATATTTGGTGGAGATTCTTTAATTTCTTCCTCATATGGATTATACGAGATGTTGATATCATTTTCTTGGTCTTTGGAATTCTTGTCTTCATTCTCAGCAACAAGATTTGATTCAGAAAATTCTTGCAGTGTTTCATGATATTCTTATTCTAAATCATTCATTTCATCTTTTTGTGTCCAATATGGGAGAAGGTGGGTGGGAACCAACATTTAAAACATAAGCAAAAACATATGAATGCACCTTTGGGATGAACTTTTCTGCAAATGAATCTTCTAACACATCTCAGCGAGTAACAGAGATAGGCATTAATGAACTATACTATTCAAGAGCATCCTCTCGTAGAGTTTGTAGGAATAATCTATATGTAACATTGTCTTTCGTGAGGTTGAAATCATAACATGTACCTTTAAAATTAATCAAGTGTTGCTCTTCATATTCTGAAGCATCCCCAAAGAATGTAGAAAAAATTTCAATAAGAATATTGGGCATTTGAAAGTCTATTTCTGGTAGATTTAAAGGGGTATTATGAAATTGTCTCCTTCTTTAAGTATTTCTCCATTTTTCCAAGTCTTGCAAATGCATTGATGGGCTTGATGAAGAATATAAAGAAGCACTATGACATGAATGAAACCCTTCATTTTGAATTTTTTCAATGGAGTTGTCAAGGAGTTCATTGTCTCGAATCTTTGGTGCTTCTCGCTTCTTTTTGAAATTACAAAAAAGGTGACCATGCTTAAAATAAGCAGCAATTTTCTTGAATCTTCTTCTCGAAACTTTGAGACATGGAAATTTTTTGTTCCTTAAATATCTTGAAAATAAATCCTCCCCAGTATGGTCACTAAAAATTTTGATACTTGAATTCGTTTGGCCGAAATGACAACCTCACGGGGATACAAATCCCCCTGCATTTTTATAAAGGTGGTACTCTTCTTTATTTTAATATTTTCTTGGGACTTTAGATTTTTATAATATGGGACTTTGCAGAAGTCCATCATGATAATCAAAGAAATATAAATATTGCAAGAAAAATAACAAGAAAGAAAATGTTTTTTTTTTTTAGGGAGTTCCTGATAAATGACCAGGAACCACACACTTCATACATTTGAAAGAGATAGACAAATTTTCCTCACATCCATCATAGTTAAACTAAGAATTTCCTATCACATAAAATAAAAGAAGATGGTATGCATGCATAAGATAACTTTAAGAGAGTAAACAAGGGGGAGCTCAAACAAAGATAACGATAGATAARTCTCAAATACTTTATACTCAAAACTCAGAGTTACAAAGTACAGTCAAAACTGATCCCGAAATAGTTCTCTTGGRATTTCTAAAAAAATATGTAGTATGTTACAATGATTTGAAATTTAAATGCGTTTGACTTTAAGACTGGTGTTGCGCCTCTTTTKCCACCTAGATGAGCAAAACAGAGGTGCTTACAAGCTTAGTTGGGTTAGCTAAGAAGGACAGCTATAAAGGAAAGGGTTAGAGAAATAAATATAAAATAACAACTAAGAATTAAACTAAGAAATGAAAGAACAACTAAACTATTTGAGCATAAGGACATAAGAACAAAAAAACAATAAGACTCATGTCACCAATGGCAAGGTTTATATCAGTGAAAGAAAACACCAAGAAGAAAGAAGACTATGAGTCATTTCTTCCTCCAAGGGAGGGCTTTTGGACCCCCACAAATAAGGTATTCTTACAACTTTGAATGAAATGGTGAAAGAATTCCAAGCTAATCCACTCAACAGGTGAGATGGATTGCCCAATGTGATGGTGCTAGTATACTCTTGGTGAGAATAAAGGATTCCTCAAGAGAATAGTAGTAGCATAACTTTGCTATTGAATTCCTAGAAAATGAAGTGCACCCATGGCCTTGTTTTATATCACCTTTTTGAAGTATTGTGCAACCAACTTGTAGTGTGAAAAAAGGCTAATTAGGGCATTTTTAGGTCTTTGACCAGCAACCCAGTCAGATCCAATCGATATTTGAGTGTCAAATCAACTTGGACGCTGAACCAGAAGTGGGTGGGAGGCCAACCAATCTCATAAATGTGTCGTTCTCAGATGTGCGCGGCTTTTAGCGACCATAGTCGCGCATCGGGCGCATGTGCGTTTTTCCTACATTTCTGGTTTACGCATGTGCGCGCGCGCCCTGTGTAGTCATAGCGCAACTTAATTTTATCACTAGTTGTATAGTTTTGGACCTTTTGGAAATGCTTTTGTAGTAATTTTGGTTCATAGGTAACCTCATAATTGTTTGACAATGATGGATTCTTGTAACCATTTGCGAACGAAATTTGATAACAGATGCCCCCTAATGGATGAGGTTAGGAGCATACATATAGCCGAAATTAATCAATGTTTATTCTATTAAGAGTGTCGTTGTAAGAGAGAGCGACAGTGGAGTGTCAAGAGTTACCCGTTGGAGGGAGAAGGGAACCTGTAGAACCCAACCTTCCATAAGGTGTGTAAAAATAAACTGGGTACAAACAAGGCGGGCATGCCCCATGCTCGTGTCATGTAACTCAAAAAGGAATGGTGTGTTGATGTAGACAACTGCAGTGCCCTTGGGGGCAGTCGTGATAAAGGCAGAAGACAATTCTGTGAAGGAACATATTCTAAACAGTAAGTAGTGATATTTGTAAGAAGTATCACAGATTCTGTAGGCATTGAGAGCCCAGCCAAGTTCAAAGGTCTTCGGCAAATATAAGGAATAACTGCAATAGTCGCAAAGAAAGACCCACCGTAACATGATGAAGTGTTGAAGTTGAATGTTACAGGGGTCAACGACAGCAGGGAGAAATTGTGGTTCTCCCTGTGTCATCCGAGACCTCTCATTGGAAAGGTAATGAGAGTCAAGATACTGTCGCCCTTCTGGAAACTATGTTGATGTCGACAAAAAAGGGGGGACGTGACTCCAAGAAGCAAAGGGCTTGGTGAAATCTACTAGGTGAGGTTAGGAACTGGAGGAGGTACATGGACGAAGTCAAGATGTAGGAAGACTCAAGACTGCCCTTGGTTGGGGGTATACATGAAGTATAAGTGGTTGCAACCATTCAACTAGGTCAAGTGTCATGGGGACAACAAGACGTAGGATAAGTTGTGTCAGGGGCGAGACAAAGTGAACAAACTCAGAAGGCAGAGGTAAGTGGCTTGTGGGATACTCGGAGTATATGGACGATGTCAACAGGGGTAGATGATAATGAGTGCCTCAACCAAGGGCGACATGGGTTGCATTTGCCAAAAAGGGAAGAAGGTCGTCAAAGGTGACGACAAAAAGATATGTAAATGCTGGAAACAAAGGCTTTTTACAATTGACCAAATAAATAAAGAATAATTTGGGATGAGTGTACAAATACAGAAACGGGTGCCCCAATGCAATGTGGTTGTGTCGGTAAGGGTGCAATTTGCTTAGAGAATTGGTGGAGGGTGAGGGGCCCATGGGTGGGTTTCTGGGGCCCATGGGTGGGTTTCTGTATGAGGTAGATGAAATGGAGGGAAATTTGCAGATGGACAAACTGATTGTGAATGAAATAGAGGGTTCATGATACTACAGAGGTGCAATTCAAAACAGAACTTTGAAGAGACAATTTAGGAGTCCATTGGGAAAGCTAGCAAAATGAGGATAAGGAGTATGTGGTTAATTCGCGACATGATGTAAGACTATTGGGACTCCCATTCCTAAAGGGTTGAAAAAACAGCATGAGTGTCAAATTGCCAAAGGGTGATATGAATGGGATAACTCATGTGGGGGAGAGTGCTACCAGGGACAATACCGAAGATGCAATGGAGGTATCGGTACCATAGAGCCGGAGATGGGGATCCTAGAGGAAAATTTCAGAGGGTGTGACTAGAGATGTAATTGAGATTCAAAGGGAATGATTACATGCCAGTGTTGATTATATACCTGAAGGGGTTGTGTTGATGTATGATGACCAAGTACCTGCACACATGAAAACCAAATACCTGACATGAACAATATCTAAAGAGAATCAAACATACAAGCATTTATTTGATAATTTTGAACATGAGTAGGCATACCTGAGTATGTCATGGGAAGATGACTTGCCGAGGAAAAGGGGAAATGATAACCTGATGGAAATGTATGTATAAGAGGCCGAAGATGGTTCGGAAAATGGAGCTTATGGGCTACTGCACCAGAAAATAAAAGTGGGAAAAAGGGATTAGATATGGATGATGGGTCCATCATGTCATCCCAGTTTTATTGACACTATGGACGATCGGGCGATAATTTGGTGGGATTTGGGGGTAAATCCTCGGATAAGTCATCCAAGAACCACAGAGGAATAGGGAGTGCCTCGGGTTCAGGATAAATTATATGAAGAATCTCTAGTGATGAGGTAAGGTCAACCATCGATTTTGTAGGGGGCGCAGGGGTTTGAATCAGGGTCAATTGGCGTTCCCTGTATTCAATGATCATAGGACATTGGTATGTAAAATGATCTAAGGATTCACATAAAGAGCAAGGGCATATCATACGTTCATTGACTAAAGTCGTGACATAATGGATGTCAGTGATTTGTGGTAGGGATGATGTCGCTGCATTGGATTCGTCCTGGAAGCTTTGGTGTACTGCGGCTAATGTCTACCAGAAGCGCGGTAGTGCTAGGAAATGGTGTGTATAATGGCCATATTCTGAACATATAGCGCAAGTGAATTTGTTTTGCAACCCTTTGCTACTTGAGTGAGGGGCGATAGCGGCAGTACTTGCTACAGTGCCGAGCGTTGATGGTGTTTGATTGAGTGGAATCGGGTTCCCTAACTCGAGTAGAGATGGGCATTTGTTGGCTTGGTGTCCATCTTTCTCACATAGCGTTCAAGGAGGTTGGACGCGTGGGGGAAGTGGAGCTGTGGGCTCCTTCTTCTTTCACTTGCCCCCAATTGTGGCAGGGAGGTTAGTGAGTGGGGGTGTAGAGGGTATGGTGGGAGTGAGTATGGGAATCATCATTGGGATTCCTTCTGTTTGGGGGGGAAGGGATGGTTGAGGGACCATCTCTGGTGGATGTAAATACCAAACTGGAATTGCTAACACCATATTAGGGAGAGTAAGCATTGTGGCTACTTGGAAAGCTTGTACGCCTGGTGGAGGGTAAAAGAAGGAGATTTGAGTAATGGCTTGGGGAACTATCTCCCAAGCTAGGATATGGCCTTGGGGAGAGGTGAAATCGTGAATTGGTGGAGTCRACGAGTTCGCAGGAGGCTCATAAGGGGGGAGCTCTGCGACTAGTGGGACGTCAGATATGATAGAAGCCTCCCTAGGAGGAAGGGTATCCTCTATGTTAGTTCCGTTGGACGATACGACGCATACTTGATTGGAAGGATGAAGGAGTGGTGGTGCACCATGGTAAGTTCCTAACAAAGATGGGTCTTTGAAAATTCTGGGGCCCATTTCGATGAGTGGGTATGCATCATGACTTGTGTGGATGAGAGGGAGAATGTTATCGATGTTGGCAGAAGGGTTAGGCTTGTAATGTGAGACTTGGTCAATGGTAATGATCTTCCTGTTATGGGGAAACATCATGGTTCGAAAGACGGAAGAGGCAACTACTTTCATAGCATACATGTAACTACAACCGAACAAGATATTATAATCAAGTGGGGCATCGATAACTTCAATGTCGATGAGAATGGTCTTTCCCCCGAGTTCTACAGGGACATTTTGGAAGACCCCTTCATGAGAAGATGGTCGTCCGTCATAAGCTCTTAGGGTAATGGCAGATGGTATGAGTTCAGGGGAACCAAGTTTCTACCATACAGACTTGGACATAATGCATGTGGATGCTCCTTCATCGATGATGCACCGATGAACTGTAATGTTCCGAACTTTTACAGGGATTTGAAAAGCGATTAGAGCGGGAAGGCGAGGTTCTCCGCTGTCGAGATCAAATGTGATGAGTTGAGTATTCACAGGGTCGACTGCTCCCAAGGCGGAAAGTAATGATTTCCGATGAGAGGAACAAGTTTGAAGGACTTCTAAGACTGACATGGTAGCCGGGGATTGTGCTAAATCATCGACTAAACTGTAATTATGAGCCACCCTAGCTTGGGGGTTGTGGACATTCCTGTGCAATGGAATGCGAGGGATGTGAAGAGGTGTTTCGATGTTAGGACGAGGGATTACCAACGGGGATCCCATTGGTGCTGGGTTTGTTTCTGGGGGAATGGGAGGAGACTCAGCAAGTGCACAGTATTGACGACTATGTGTTTGCAGAAGGATTTATTCCTCACTTGTGAGGAGGATAGTACGATCTGCGGGATTGTTTGGATTGAGGTACTGTCCCAACTGTGGTGGGGGTAGGTTGTGCGTCATGTTGGGTGTTTATCACACCCTGGTGTGGAATGGAATTCTGCAGCACGGCTGGGGGTGGTTGTTGCACGTATTGTTGTGGGGTCTGTTGAGAGGCAAGTGGTGTTGGAGGATGTGGTAGACTGCCTGAGTCTTTCAGCCATTTAAAATCAGCGATTTGGGAAAAATGATGAGTATAATGACCAAAATCACCACAAAGGGCACAAGGGAATGTGGTTCTAATAGTATTTTTATTTCTCCCTTGATACCTATTGTTATTGCCCCCCTGGGGGTTCTGATTCCCTTGATTCTGGTTGCCCCCAGTAGGTTGGTTTTGTTGGGGTTGATTCTCGCTTTGACCTGGGTTGTTATTGTTCCCGTTTCTTCCTTTCTTTTTGGCATTATTCGACANGTGTTTATCACACCCTGGTGTGGAATGGAATTCTGCAGCACGGCTGGGGGTGGTTGTTGCACGTATTGTTGTGGGGTCTGTTGAGAGGCAAGTGGTGTTGGAGGATGTGGTAGACTGCCTGAGTCTTTTAGCCATTTAAAATCAGCGATTTGGGAAAAATGATGAGTATAATGACCAAAATCACCACAAAGGGCACAAGGGAATGTGGTTCTAATAGTATTTTTATTTCTCCCTTGATGCCTATTGTTATTGCCCCCCTGGGGGTTCTGATTCCCTTGATTCTGGTTGCCCCCAGTAGGTTGGTTTTGTTGGGGTTGATTCTCGCTTTGACCTGGGTTGTTATTGTTCCCGTTTCTTCCTTTATTTTTGGCATTATTCGACAAGTGGGTCGGATTTGCGTATTCATCTATTCGAAATTTTGATATTACTAAACGGGAGAGGGTTGAACAAAATTCACCCCAACGTGAGGGTGTGGGGGTGCCATGGGCTATGGAGGACCAGGGAATGGAAAGTACAGATTCTATGGGAGTTGTGATCCGTAAGGCATGTAGGAAGGCGTGGCGTTTTTGCTATTACTTAGAGTATAAGCTGAGGTAGAGGGGATACCATAACTTGTTTGGATAGGTGGGTGTATTGGGGGTGTTGGTGGTGGCCCACTGATGGGTGGAGGGATAGCAACAGGGTTTGGTTTTTGATAAGGGGGTGGGGGGTAATAAGAGGTTCCCCCATATGCTGGTGGATATTGAGGTGTGCCATACATTAGTGGTTGTGGGAGTTGTGGACTGTGATGCGTGGTAGTACCAATCAATCCGTCTGCTGAGTGAGACATCCCGGGTTTGTCTTGACCAAATGGCACGGGTTTTGGGAGATCAGGAAGTATTGTGTATAAGTACCCTAATTGTGAATAGATAAGGTCGTATTATTGAGCCTTACTGATGGCTTCTTCTTCATATTGAGGAAAGGTGGAAGCTACATATTTACCGAGGAGAGAGACAAGTGATCTAAGAAACCAGTCAAGACACTGTTGTTTGGTGGTTTCGGCTTTGCACAAACTACGTCGTCTACGCCACTCGTGAATGTGATCAGCGATATGTGTGGCTGAGGTTTGTTTGAAATTAGAGAGTAGTTAAAGACCATTGTCACGGCGGATTGGTAATTGGAAGAAGGTCAAAAATACTTTGGCCAAGGACTCAAAAGCCGCATGGGACCCCGATTTTTCGTCTACATGCAATTTGGCTGATGGGCCAGTGAGTGTGCATTGAAATAATCGTAGTCTGATGGAATCATCCACAATGTTGTTGGAAGAGCACCATAGGTGGAAAGTCATGGCATGGTTGGCAGGGTCATCTCCTGCCTTTCCTTCAAACTTGGGCATGTCTTAAGGTAGATTGGTAAGCATTGTAGGCCATGTGGGATCATGTAATATAGGATCATTTGTGAGTTTGTTTAGATCTAGTATGTTAAGAGAGGCCAAATATGGCTTTTGTAGTGGGGGGGGAGGATTAGCTCCAGCCATGGCGTGGGTTTTTTGTGAACCTGACCCTTGAGGAGGACTAGGTGAGTTGGTACTTCCCCTTTGAGAAATAGTTGGCCCCCCGCTTCTGTGTAAAGGAGAGAGTGGATGGAGGACCTTGGGAAGTGGACCCAAGTAATGTGGAACCAAGCAAAGTTGATCCTAAGACAAAGGCACTCACTGGAGTGTGTAAAGGTGGTGTCGCTGAGTTGGCAAGACTAGGAACTCCCCCTAAAATAGGAGGGAGGTTTAGCAAGCTTATGGAACGACGGGGGTTCTGTCGATCCCCTATGATGTCCAACTAGCTGAGTGGATGTGCGCAAATTGTGATGAGAGAAAATAAACAAGAGCCTTTGTTGCAAATTTTGAACTTTACACGATATATATCTAAATCAAAAATGCAATAAGAAGTGCATCATACATAAAGTGTTTTGAAAAAGAAACATATATGTGGATAAGTGGGTTTTGTCCGCGTGGGGAATCAAAAAAACAAATGCTCGTGTCCTAAAAAGATGTAACGTCATTCCTCTCAAATAGCACTGAACCTTCCAATAGTACTCAACAGTGGGGTCTGAAGTCACCGGAAGATAAACTAGTGAAAGATGAAATAATCAGTTATAATGAGGGGTAAAGGGGGCATATCCTGAAAGAGCTGGCGATATTTCCCAATAGCCACACAAAATCCGATCAAGGTGCAATTACAGCGCACAATTTCCACCTGGGTAGATGTCCTAAAATTTGGTCACTAGGTACCTCGGTCAAAGTGCGGTATTTAGATTTTAGGCCTAAGAAATGGGTCATGGACTGGATCCCGTCCAAGAGGTGGGTGCCTCAAGGGAGACGCATAGAACAACTGAACCTCGGCCTTCAACCCTTCACAGGTATCTCCCTGCCTTACGGTGTTAGGAACACTTGATTTGGAGGATTTTCAGTTCCCTATTTGAAAACTTCTATTATTTTGACAATGTAAGAACCAGATAACGGGGAGTTATTTGGATGCCTATCCCCGAAATTCTACCTAGACTAAAAACATTATTTTGGCACCCCCTGTGGAGGAAAACTTAGTGAGTTTTTAGAAAAAATTTAGATGTGGTTGTTTGAGATATTGGGGGTGTGAACCAACCTCGTTGAAATTAAATGGGAGTGGATAGTTTCGTCAAGAAAAGGGTGGGGTGTTTCGGAATCCCTTTGGAGGAAACTTACTTTGACCTCCACGTTTCAAGAAGAAAACTATGTGAGTGATAAGTGACTTTTGTGTGTGAATAAGTGAAAGTGTGCCAATGTTTTAATGAATTAGGTGTCACCTTGTTGCATGTGGACTTTGCTTGGTCCTTACAAGTGTTGATTACCTAATTAACTAAGTGTCTTTGGTACAACCTTGCGTAATTCAAAAGTCTCTAGGAAGCTAGCATGTGGACATGTGGGTCATTTACTAATCCTTTAACTCCCTATTGTGATTTAATCTAAGAAAATCTTTGAAACTATCCTAGATTGTGATCATGTGGGCATGTATGGGCCCATTACAAAACCTTTAAACTTCCCTAGTGATTTAATATAAGAAAGTAAATTTCAACACTATCATATATTTGTAGCATGTGAGCATGTATGGGCCCGTTACAATATTAAGATGTGTTTGAAAAATAAACTAAGAGGGGTCCCAAGAGGGGTTGTTGTCCTCTCCTAAAGGTTTTAGTCTTTTTAAAGGAGATGAAATTGTCCTACAATCTTTTTCTGATTCTCAAGTTCGCTTGGAAGCGCGAGAGAAGAGCATACTAAGCGATTGTTATCCAACTTCTAGTCCCAATGCAAGTTTTATGTGATTACAAATGATTCCAACTTATACTTTTAGTCAAAGCAAGCTATCCATGTGGAGAAATGAAAGAAAAAGAGGAAATAATGATTTGAAACCCCCTAAGTGCCTATGTGTTTTGACTAATCCCTTTATATGAAGAGGGAACTAAATTTGGTGCAGCTTACAACATGCATAAAATCACTTTTAAGAAGGCTAGGGGCCTTCCCCAAATCTCAAGAAACCTTACAATGTGTATTTTTCTTCACAGGTGTGCAGGTCTTAATGTAGATAGAGGTGCACTGAGTGCCTGTGCGCAGACTGAAACAGGATTTTGGGCGCAAGTGCGCAGAACAACATTGATTTTGGTGCACGTCTGCACGATGCGCGTCTGTAGGCCAATAAACCCGTGTACAACTAACACACGGCTATGAAAGAAAATTACGGATGGAATTCTCTCAATTCAACCTTGAATTGGATGTTTTGCAGACCGTCTTGGGCCAGTTAATGCACCTGTAGGTTAAATAAACCAAAAGAAGAGCTATAAAATCCCAAATGGGGTAGGAAATTGATACATTTCCCCAGTGTTGTTGTCAATCTGTTGCGCCTCTTTTGCCACCTAGATGAGCAAAAAAGAGGTGCTTACAACCTTAGTTGGATTAACTAAGCAGGAAATTTGTAAAGGAAAGGTTTAGAGAAAGAAATATAAAAGAACAACTAAGAATTAAACTAAGAAATGAAAGAACAACTAAACTATTTGAGCATAAGGACATAAAAACAAAAAAACAATAAGACTCATGTAACCAATGGCAAGGTTTATATCAGTGAAAGAAAACACCAAGAAGAAAGAGGACTATGAGTCATTTCTTCCTCCAAGGGAGGGCTCTTGGACCCCCACAACTAAGCTCTTCTTACAACTTTGAATGAAATAGTGAAAGAATTCCAAGCTAATCCACTCAAGAGGTGAGATGGATTGCCCAATGTAACGGTGTTGGTATACTCTTGGTGAGAATAGAGGATTCCTCAAGAGAATAGTAGCAGCATAACTTTGCTATTGAATTCCTTGAAAATGAAGTGCACCCATGGCCTTGTTTTATAGCACCTCTTTGAGGTATTGTGCAACCAGCTTGTAGTGTGAAAAGAGGCTAATTAGGGCATTTTTAGGTCTTTGACCAGCCACCCAATCGGATCCAGTCAAGATTTGAATGTCAAATCAACTTGGAAACTGAACCAGAAGTAGGTGGGAGGCCGACCAATCTCATAAATGTGTCATTCTCAGATGTGCATGGATTTTAGCGACCATAGTCACGCATCAGGCACATGTGCATTTTTCCTGCATTTCTAGTTTGCGCATGTGCGTGTGCACCCTGTGTAGTCATAGAGCACCTTAATTTTATTACTGGTTGTATAGTTTTGGACCTTTTGGAAATGATTTTGTGGTAATTTTGGTCCATGGGTGACCTCATAACTGTTTGACGATGTTGGATTCTTGTAACCATTTGCGGATAAAATTTCAATGATAACAACTGGGATCGGGGATCCCGCTGACCATAAATCAGATATGAACAAGAAGTAAATAGTAAAAGGATAATGGTGGGTGATGTAGAGTAGCAAGACCTGGAAAGAAGACAGGGAGAAGTTATCATATTTTGGTTAAACCTTTCTAGTCAAAGAAGCGGAGTAACTGGACGAAAAACTGATAAAGAAAGAAGAATGTGATCAGCGTGAACTTACTATGATGGTCTCTCATGTCTTCACTTTCTTGTTGTTGTCCTTTTA
>JASDQU010435953.1:45736-59512 GCA_032191745.1 Picea mariana
AATCTCTTTGATCAGCTCAAAGGAGCTGCAATTTTCTCAAAGATTGATCTAAGGTTAAGATATCACCAAGCCAGAATCAAGGATGAGGACATCCACAAGACAACGTTTACTAAAATTTATGGGCACTATGAGTTTTTTGTGGTGCCATTTGGGCTTACAAATGCACTAGCTACATTCATGTGTCTGATGAATAGTGTGCTCGGCACATATTTATACAAGTTCGTCTTAGTGTTTGTGGACGAAATTTTGGAGTATTCCAAGAACCAAGAGAATCATAAAGAACATCTCATAATGGTGTTATAGGTGTTAAGATAACACCAATTGTACGCTAAGTTCAGCGAGTGTGATTTATTCCAAGGAGAAATCCAATATTTAGGCCACATAATATCAGTTTAAGGAGTAGCAGTGGACCCTGAAAAGATCAAGGAAATCATTAATTGGCCTGCCCCTAGAAATGTGACAGAAGTAACATCCTTCATGGGATTGGATGAATATTACAGGAGGTTCATAAAGGTATTTTCCAATATTGGTAATCCTATTACTTCATTGCAGAGGAAGGGGAAGAAATTCATATGGTCACAAAATTGTGACCATAGCTTCGAGCAACTGAAGAATATATTAACTAATGCCCATGTTCTAAAGATTGTGTACCCGAAAAATATTTCTTGGTTTTCACAAATGCTTGCAAAGGAGGACTCGGTGTAGTTCTCATACAAGAAGGGCAAGTGATTGTTATGAATCATGAAAATTAAGTGAGCATGAGCAGAAGTATGTTACCCACGATATGGAGTTAACAATAATCATGCATTCCTTGAAAATGTGGAGGCACTATTTGCTTCGAGAGAATATTTATCCTCATGACAAACCATTGTGGTATAAAGTACCTATTCGACTAGCCAAGGTTGAACGCTAGACAGGGCACATGGATGGCATTGATGAGTTTTATTTTGAAATAAAACACATTAAAGGGAAGGAAAATAGAGTGGAAAATGCACTCAGCCAATGTGTGCATGCTATACACTTAGCAGCAATAAGTGTAGAAGAGTCTGACATTCAACAGAGGATTAAGACCCTATTGTAGGAAGATGATTTATTTAATTAAGTGAAGAAATGGTTACAAAAATAACCCAAGGAAAAGACATATGAAGGATATGAGCTTGGGGATTATAGTTTGTTATTATGTAACAAGAGGTTGTATGTTCCTAATTCAACATATTTGAGATGCTTGATTATGGACAAGTTCCATAGGAAACCATATGTAGGTCACCCTAGTTACCAGAAAATGGTGACATCAGTGAGAAAACTATATTAATGGCCTAGAATTAAGCAAGACGTTTCTCAATACATTGCAAAATGTTTAGCGTGCCAAATGGTGAAAGTTGAGCACAAACATCACGTTGGGTTATTGCATCCTTTTGCAGATTCCATAGTGGAAATGGGAAATAATTTCCATGGCTTTTACTACAGGATTATCAAAGACAATCGAACAACATGATGTGATCATGGTTGTAGTGGATAGGTTTTGAAAGATGACTCACTTCATCCCCATAAAATCTAATTTTAAAGCTAGACATTACTAACGTTTTTATAAAAGAAATTTTCAAACTGAATGGTTTTCCTAAAACCATAATCTCAGACAGAGATTCTAAGTTTACCTCGAATTTCTGGAAAAGCTTGTTTGAAGTCTTAGAAACGCAGTTGGCATTCAGAATAGCATACCATCCCCAAACAAATGGTCAGAACGAAAGGGTGAACAAAATGTTAGAAGACATGTTGAGGATGCATGTTATGTATCATCCCAAACAGTGGGAGGAATATCTACCCCTGGTAAAGTTTACATACAACAATGGTTACCAAGAATCATTGACAATGAGCTCGTTTGAGGTTCTGTATGGAAAAAAGCGTAGAGATCCAATCAATTGGGACAGTCCAATGGGCAGAGTCACACTTGGGCCAGAATTGCTCAAGGAGATGGAGCAGACAATGGTTAAGATAAGGAGAAATATGAAAGTAGTCTAGGATAGACAATAGAGCTACGCAGACAGTAAGAGAACCCACAAAGAGTTCAAAGTAGGAGACCATGTGTATCTCCAAGTGAAACCCAAGAGGAGTTCCCTAAGAATGGAAACATGTGTTAAGTTAGCACCCCGATATTGTGGATCATTTGAAGTCCTTAAGAGAATAGGGCTAGTAGCATACAGACTTTGTTTACCACCTACTGTTAGAGATCATAATGTATTTCATGTGTATTTGTTAAATACATATGTACATTATTTTAATCATGTTATTTATTGGACTATAATACAAGTGGAACCAGAGAGAGAATTCCAACTCGAACCCCAATGCATCCTGGACAGGAAAGAAACAATGCTCTAGAACCAAGCCATCATGCAAGTCAAGGTGTAATGGAAGCACTTTGGATCAAATGAAGCTACATGGGTACTGGAAAATGCCATGAGATTGGCATACCTATTTTTGTTTTCTATATAATTGTACATAGTGTTTTAAACATCGAGGATGGTGTTTCTTTTAAGGGGGAGGGAAATGTAACACCATGTTTTCACCAAGACTATAATTATGATTAAGACTTCATATAAGTATGTTTATGAAGCATGTAATTATGTTTTTATTTAATGAAAACACAAAACCACTCATTGAGAGGGAACAACATTGAAAGTACTCGTCATGATATACAAATGGTAATTGATGAAGAAGGAAGTTGATTGAGTGACTGGGTAAGGTGGAACTGGAATGTTTTATAAAGAAAATAGGAAGATTGTTTAAAAATATAGCTTATGATTGCAAAGAATGGATAAACACCTACCAGCATACCATATCTGTATGGAGCCACATGACAAGTAAAAAAAGTCATAGATATGGTGGGAACAGTTAATGACTGTTGAAAGTTGGTCTTTGAAAAAGGCAAGGGAAAAATGAATGACCCAACAGTAGGACACCATGAACGTTCCCCTTTCAGAATGGGAACTGCGAATAAATGTTGCGCCTACAGAAAGGCCATGGGGGTCTAAAAAAGAACGACGGAAAAACACCACCAGACATAGGAKAATGCACACAAGGGTGCACATGCAGACAATAGAACAAAGAACAAGAAGAAAATAGCTAGAGAACAAAGAAGCTCGAGGAGAGATGAATTGAGTAAGAATGAGTAAGTAAGAGACTCTCTAAGAAACATCGTAGTTAACAGAGGTGTTTGTGATAACAGATCCAARAAAAGAAGAAGATGAAGAGCTTTCCTTGAAGAAAATAGGAAGCTTGTCTGAGTTATTGATGATCACCCTAAACAGAGAAGACCTGAATCTCAAAGTGGAGCAATAGTGGGCTACATCTTGGTGCTTACTAGACAGAAATCGGCACCGATAAGGGGAGTTTGTTGAGGGACTATTTAACAGAGAATGGACTCCCTTGTGCAGATAAAATCCAGTTGATAAACCTCCTAATAAACCTATAGTTACCCTGAGCTCAACGGGAAGGGGAAAACTTCTATTGTTGTCAGAGCAGGAAGGAGAGTAACCTTCCTGAATAATCATAAGTTTGGAACCTAGCTGAATCAATTTCCCCTTGTGGTATCCTGATTTGGCACAGGACTGACATACAGTAGGAAGGCAATATATAGTATCACCTAAGGTTGGGAGGAAAGGCGTCCTCTCTAAGTCAATTGGTGTTTGTTATTCCATAAAAGTGTTTGACTTATATTTTGGTGACGACCTTAGGCTTAGGGAATATTTTATTAATATTTCCAAAAAAGTGTAAGTTATGGATAAATTATTTATCCCAAGTTCCTGAGGGTACGGAATGGGTCACCAAGTGGCTAAAGCTACTTCTGAAGGTGAAAAGTGTTAAGTTTAAGACATGCAATATATATTGTTGGCCTTAGTGTGTTTTTGGGGGATGATGATTCATTATTCATTCACTCTCGTGTGTAGAAGGGTGTCACACCATCTGAGAGAGGACGATTATTACCTTATCTGCATAGAGAATCTTGTAAGGAGTTTTTGTATTGTAATACAAGTTTTTCTGTCGAAAAAGGGGGTTATTGGGCGTGTGAGCAATCTCTCTATGTGAGAGATTTGTTGTTGAATAATAGGGTTGTCAGGCCCGTGAGCATACCCTCTAGGTAAGATTTTTGTTGGGAATTTTTCCCTCGTGCATTGGGCATTAGATGTAGGGCTTGGATACTTCCTATCTGGTATGTTGTTGGTGACCCTGGAAGGGAAGTGGGGCAGCCGAGGGATTGTTGAGTAGAGAAGGGGCACACTTCCTTGGGTGTGGCAGGGGCACGGGGAATGAGAGATTGTAGGATAGTTGCAGTAGCGAGCACCTTGGAATGAGCAATTGTGTTGAGTATCAGACCTTATCCTGGCACTAGGAACCCTTTTTACCTGGTGGAATTAAACCCCGGCTCGGGGGTGACCTGTTGTTGAAAGCTTATGAGCAATAGTTTTATGGTTGAGAGGATCGTTTGAGTTCTATGCCCAGTTGGTGACTTTTCATAAAAGATAAGTTTCTTATGTGCTTGTCTCATTTACAATGTGCTTAATTATCTGTGTTATCATGGGTTTGATTCTTGTATCTTGTTTCGTATAAGTAATTGTTTTTTTATTTTTTAATATGTTTCTTGCACATGTAAGGTGTTGATGATAGACAGTAATTATATTTTGCATGAGTATGACATAGGTTGACAGTTTTATGTAAGTTATCCTTATGATTTTGGACATAAGTCTCCAAGGAAATGTTTGAATGATCGTGCGTCATAGGATACTTTGTGTGCATCAAAGGTTGATTTGCTTGTATGCACTGGGAATAAATATGCGTGCACAAGGAGAAGAGATTTGGTGTATGACGCCAAAATCGTTGCGTGCACAGTAGTGTTGTGTTTTTAGTATGCTTGTGCGTAGTTGTTTTGTATTACTTCCACTGTTATAAGTTGTGTGGTGTGACTCAGCTTGGGGTTGAGTGTGTTACATCAAGTAAAACTGTGCAGAATTGTGTGTAGAGTAGAATTCACGCAATGTATTTTGGAATAGCATTATTTAGTAGTAAGTTGGATGATGTTACAGTTTGGTATCAGAAGTAGTTTGGTAACGAGTATGTTACAGATTGGGTTCAGAGCAACAGAATTTGAGATTGTGTGACGTGGCATGTTGGTCTTAAATTCTGCACCTAACTGCTAAAGAGAAGAGATAGGCCACCTCAAGTTTGGAATGGTTGGTTTTCTTATTATTTGATTTTGTTGGCCAGTTGGAGGGTTGGTTTACCAAGACAAGAAAATGTTTGGGTTGGAAAAACAATATGGATGAGGTTCCTCCTTGGCTAGTGGCACACAAATGATAGACAAGTGAAATAATAGAGGGATGAACAAAGGGGAACAACAAACAACTCAATGAATTATTTGTTGCAAGAAGTTTAAGTCTTCAAATAGTATTTCAAGGCATTAAACAAGTATCCAAACAAAATTACTCCCACAGGTTGCAATAAAAACAAATCTTCACCGAATAGTTAGTTGTTTTATAGGTTGTATATCAATAAAGATGAGTTATACAATAGTTGAAAGGAAAATGAAATGTACTTTGCACACATCAATAATTGCATTCAAGATAAGAGAAAAACACATATAGATTTGGACAAAACACACTGTCATCGAGAGTATATTCATCAAGTAGAGATCTTTAATCCATTCATTGAACAGGTTCAACTAGTTTGATGTATTTATTTCCTTCCCAAAAAATCAAACCCTCAAAACATACAAAAATTGCATATTTATCGAACTTGTAGAGGCTCTTGTCCATCTGGAACTGAGGCTTAACTCAACACTATCAGTTGGAAAACAACTTATTGACTTAACTAAATATTGTTGGAGTATAGTAATGTATACTTCAAACTTGACTTAACAAAAAGAAGTGCTTCATATCAAACACAAATGACCACTTATCATGCCTTAATCTAAAAGAGTATTGCACTTAAATGACTAAAATTGCTACTAGTGATAAAATTAAATTGATGCATTTGCTGAAGTGAACTCAGCTTTGACAAAAACTGACTAAGACTGACAGAACTAAGTTATGTATCGAGAATTGGTATCCATGCGCATTGTTGGAGGCCAACTAGGAGATGACTGGATGTGTTGGCAGCTTCTTTAAGTACTCCTTCAAATTATCTCCTTTAGAAAGAAGCAAGGTTTCTGGTGCTTCTTCTGGAGTCTTTTTTACTTCTTTTGCAGTCTAGAGTATAGTTTTTCTGATTTTTGGTTGAGGTGTTGCAAGGTTTGGACTTGAAGCTTCATTTCATGCACTTGTTAGTTGTCATCGACCCTCTCTGTTTTGACCTCAACCTGCGTCTTCTTCTTGTCTTGCTTTGTGTTGGACTTGTTGTGGTCATCCAGTGTTATGCTTCTTCTCATATTGTATTTGTGTAAAACATTGGGTTCCTTCCCTTTTGTTCCTTTAATGGACCCATGTACTCCCACAATGTTAGCTTTAATATTTGGTTTAATGTCTTGTAAATTGTGGCAAGGGTCCCCTGCATGTGGTACTCTAGCGCCCAAGAGAGGTGTGCACCTTTTGTCAAAGAAGAGTACTTGCTGAAATTTCCAAACTCACAAGTATGATATGATTCCACAATGGGGAGTCATCCCTTACTTGTATTAGACTTGTCATATCAACAAAGGCATCTATTGGCTCAACAAGGTCGACCTCTCTAAGTCACTTTATAATTTATTATTATTATTATTATTATTATTATTAACAATATTAATTATCTTTTACATTTATTATTAATCACATTGAGGTGGGGCCGCCCTGTAACCTATACATAACAATTAGGGTTACAGGTAGGTCTGACTCTTGAACAACATATAGCAAAGGATCTGATACACCTAGTAGTGCTCATCCACTAAGGGCACATCCATAGGGATGTCATAGCTCTGGCTCAATGCATTACACAGAAGAGCTAGATCTACACACGTTCACATGTGCTCATCCACAGGCACGTCCACTCTACAGATTTTCTTTCCTATTGTCTCACACAATAGAATCATCTGGAGTTTTCTTGTCAACTCTGTTGCTCAGAGGAGGCTAACACATCATCTTCATTTCTGTTCACATGATGATGCACCCAACACTTTGGTATTTCACACGTTCACCTTGTGCTCAGCCACAGGAACGTCCAACTCATCAGATTGCATTTCCCACTGGATAATCATCTGGAGTTCTTCTCACTCTCTGAATGGAGGAGGCCATCTCTACGATCCTAGGTCTGTCTCAGGCAGGAACCACGTACCCTTCTTTAGGGGATTTCTCTCAGGTTTATAAGCTGAGAAAAGGGATTCACATCGCTGCAATGATCCACACCTCATAGGTTTGTAAGCTAGAGAATGTCTCACATAACTGCATTCATCAACAATTTTCTGGGTATAAAACTATTGGCAAATTAAATTTGCATGTTGGGTTTTAGAAATTAACATTTACCTCAATGATGATAGAAACATGACCAATAATTTGTGTAATATTTGTTTCATCTTAACTCTAAATTCCTTAAAGATAAGAAACATGACCAATCTTTTGTGCAGCATTACTTTCATCTTCACTCTAAAGTTCTGAAATATATTGGTGTTACAATCTTTGAACATGTAGTATGTTATGATGGATGTTTCGAGTAGTGCAAGTCATTGAGGTGTTTTTAATGGGTGTATATGGAATTTTCAAACGAGGAATTATTTGAGATTGGTTGTAGGAAATGTGATCACAACAAGGCAAGGGCATGCATTAAGCATGCATTGCGATGACATCAATTATCCCAGGCTATAGATTCTCTATGGTGTTGTAAGGCCAATAAGGAATAGAGGGAAAAGTAATCATGTTCTCATGCCTAAGTTAATCATTTAAAATATCAAATGAATTATCAACAAGCGAAAAGTCAATAATAATGGGAAAATGCTATGAAGGAAGAGTATAATGAATTAATGAAAAATAGATGGTGCCACTTTTAAGAGGCAAAAAATTGATTGGTTGGAAATGAGTTGATAAAACTAAATATTCTTCAAATGGGAAAGTTCATAAAGATAAATAAATATATGTTTCTAAGGATTTATCTAAAAATAAGGAATTAATTAGGAAGACATATTCACCCCAGTTGCAAAAATGAACATCGTGAGAATAATTTTTTCCTTTGTAGCAAGTTTAAATTGGCAATTTCATCATATGGATATTTAAAAAGTATCCTTAAATGGTGATATTCACATGGACGTTTATTGATGAGGAAAATCCTAATTATGCTTACAAGTTGAAGAAACCTTTATATAGTTTGAAACATGCATCTAGAGCATGTAATGATAAAAATCATGAGCATTTTTTGAAGATTTGGTCAATCTAGATTGGATCCAAATATTTATATACATAATGAAAATGATGAAATATTGGTTGTGATTCTTTATGTTAGCACTAATTAAATTTCCTAGAATGAGGAGGCAACTCACAAAGGTAACCACATAACCACTTTAGAACTAAAAATAGCCTTTCAGTTCTAAGAGGGATCTCTCTGGTCACTTGGTCTCTAAAGATGGATTTTCTTTGAGGATCAATGGCTAGGTTTTTTGAATAGGTGAAGAGATTTTAAAGGTTTTTTGGCAAAAAGGAAAGGAACATGTTTGGGCAATGGAGTCAATTCTTTGAAAGCAAATGAAAACAGTGTCTGGTAGGTAGAACTCTCAAGGAAGCAAAGGCTAGGTAGGCAATGATATTTCAATTTTTTAAATTGATGATATTGAATAGAAGAAATAGGAAAACATATAACAACATTCAAAGCACCATTAAGATGAATTCAGATGAGTTAAGAAAGAACAAATAGTGTTCAAATTGCTAGAATCTAAAGCACCTTTTAAGATGATTTTAAGACAATTTGATATCAAATTCAAACATATGAGTATCAGCAGATGAAAGATAAAGAGACAAGAAGAACATACATAAAGGAAAACAGACTTCATATCATTACCACTAGAATCTTTGGTATGAAAAGGCTTTGGACATCTACACTAGCATTTCATTCAAATTCAGAAAAATGTATACAATGTTCAATGCAAAGTTGTCCTTTGTACTTCTTCCAACCCTTAGCACATTCAAAATGCTCAAATATATAGATAAACTACCTTCTTAGGCTAGAGAAGTCGAACTCCCCTACTATCCTATGATTTTGGATCATATTACATCAAAAAGAAGACAAATTATATACTACTTGCTAAAAATAGCAAATTCGTCTTGACCACATTTATGCCTAACAAAATCCTTTGACAAAAGAGATCTCCAGTGCATTTTTTACTTTAAGGTTGATATGAGTCAGCTTGGACAGCTGGAGAAGGATATTGGAGGGATCTGATCGTTGAAAAGGCTCCAATTTATCTTTGTGTAGCGAGTTGGTGTGACACATTGTGTAAATGCAACCTTCAGCGTTTGCGTAGCGAGCTTTGCACAACGTAGCGAGCTTTACACAACGTATAGCTAGTTTTTCCTACAAAACTCATTCAAGTGGTTGTTGCAACATCTGTGGAGGCTAATCATGACTGATAGGCTAACCACCAATCATTACCCAATGTTTATTATCCTTAAATATGCTTGCAACATTTGCATAGCATGAGGTTGCTACACAAACTTTGTACAATGTGGTTTTCAGCAAAACTCAAAACTGGTTTTTTGCAGTAGTTCCTCAAAAAAACAAAAAATGGTGTAGGCATGAACCTAAATCTCAACCACCTCTGCAAGTAGCTCTAACCTCCTTCTAGATTCATCATCAACTTGCATTCTTTGCTTGAGAGACCTATTTTCTTTTCTTAATGACATATTTTTTCTTTTCAAATTGCCCACTTGTCTAAACAGCAGTGCATTCCTTCTCAGTTTTGACTGACCATTTGTGAGTGTTTCACAAGCATTCTTGATGGTTGGCCCACACTTCTTAAAGTGTCTTTGAAACCTTATATATGATACCCTTTCACTCTCCCTGAGCCGAATGATCAAGTCTTGAGCCTCTCTAAGCTGCTTATTTAGCCATTTGATGGCTTTTTCACTCTCTCCAGGTGAAGTATAAGTCTTCTCAACTGGTGCAGGTTGGACCTGTGCTAGTGTTTCCTTTGCAAGCTTGTAATCAGAGGTTATCTTTCTAGTTGAGGATCTTGTCAAGGGAGGTGTAGGTTTAATCAAGTCCACAGTCTTAATATTTTTCATGCTTTCCTTCTCTTTAGAAGCTTATGGAATCTTTGAGGATGATTCCTTCTTTGAAACCGTTGCATCTTGTGGAGTTTGAATATCAGAAACCTTCTCTGCCAATTTTTTTTTCATTTCTCTATTATCATGAAAAACTGAGCTATAACATGATGAGATTCCTGTTCAGATTATGAAAGTCTACACACAGACTTCTTTCACCACTTTTATTTCTGATGGGAACTAAGTTAGCCAACCATTTAGAGAATCTTAAAGACACTATAATCTTTAGCATCAAACAAATTTCTTACCTCTTTCTCAATTAATGGCAACAATAAAGGGTTAATCCTCCTAAGTTTCTATTTGAAAGGTTTTTTATCATCGTTTATTGGAATTACATGCCGAATTACCTTAGTGTCATAAACCTTCAAATCATCATACCTTGAGGTAAAAACATTTGGAAAATCCTTCATTAAGTTGATATATCTCTCCTTGATTTCTGGACAGTTTGATGATTTTAGGACTTTCCTGAGTCCCAATGTTACAATCCTCAATTTATTCATCATTAGCAGTGACTTTGGGATTCCTTGCCACATCATTATTGTCAAAAATCTCCTCCAATGGAACCAAGACCTTGGGAATGATATTATTTTTAAGTTGGACAATGTCTCTACCAGCAATCTGATTTTGGAAACAGTCATCATTTGAAAACATGGTTGCATCTTCTTCCTGAGCACAACAGTTTTCATCATCAATATTTGAGTTGGAAAATTCATCAGTCATTTGGAGAAATATTACCACATGTTTGTCATCCTCAAAAATATACCAATACTTGATGTTATCAGGGACTATCGGTCTGTACTTGACTTCAATCTCATATTTTCTATTAGGAAAGATAGGAATCTTGAAAAAAGACGCTGAAGTAGCTAATGCATCAGCAATCAGATATTGTCCTCTTGGAATCACTTAGAGGCTATGTTATGTAAAACTTTCCAATATATCAAGAACTATATTTCTATATTCCCTTAACCTAAAATGCTTTGACTGATAGATTCCCTTAACCTGACTTATGACAAGCTCAGAATCTCCATGAACAACTATTCTCTTGGCCCCCAAACCTTTCAATGTATTCAAACCCAAAATCAATGCCTCATACTCATCCAACTCCCTCCTTACTAGTAGCTCCATCAAAATTCATATTCCACATTTCATCATTTTCTCTATTTTTTTTATCTGAAATTTGCAATGCTTGATGATCAGCCTCATCTTTCACACGAAATTCAACAATCTTTGGCTCTTCTTCTTCAAAGCACAAGTCATTGTAAAAAATTGAATAACCAACCTCAGTATCAACAGAATAAATAGGATGATTGTCTAGTTTGCTTTTGCTACTTACCATGTACTTCAACAATACTTCCCTGTACAATCTCCTTTCTTGGCCAAAAACTAGTATAGTTTCATAGGGCATGTCCATCTGTAGAGTGCCTTTCAACTTTTCATCCCATGACCTTGACAACAACATGCCAAAATTTGGAGGAATGTCAGCAACAACTACATCCATGACCAGATTCTTTGATGGAATTTGAGATAGAGACACAACCAGATCTTTGATTAAGCCCAAACACTTTACCTTCCTTGAATCAAAAGAGAAAAGATCTGTGTAAGGTCTAGTGATGTCCAAACTTAGTTCATCCATGATTACCTTTGGCATCAAATTATGAGATGCTCCTGAGTCTAGCATTGCATTGTGTAAGGTCATATCATGAACTTTAAGACTGACATAAAAAGAAGGTACATCACCATGATCACCACTTTCTTCCACCCATGGACCAAATAAGATTTCAGGGTGATCATCTTGAACATTCAAAATATCACATACTTCTTCCATTTACAACATTTTGATGATTTGAATTCTATATTCACCATTTCTTATCAGCTCATTGAAAGGAACAAAAAAAATTATTTTTTCCATTTCAGTTTCAAAGTTAAAAGGAGATTGAGTTTTTTCTACCTCTTTGATGATTACATCCCTTTTTGTCTCTGGTACCTTATTTGGGGGCTCTTCCTTATGTTTTCCTTTCTCCAATGCATCCCTTGAAAAACTGTCTTTCTTAGGATGACTTGAAGAAGGTAAATTACCTTGAGGCTCCCTTGTAGGATTCCCTTTTGGTGGATTTGCAGGCACTTTTTTATTTCTAAGATTGGACTTCTTCTGAAACTGCATGATGGCATTTTGATACCCCTTCTTATACTCTTTTGTTTCCATTGACAACATATCATCATTTTCCTGCATAAACTTATCATTTGCATCCATAAATTGATCATGTTTTTCTTTAGTTAGAAATGTTGGAATTACTTCACACACACCTAAGATTTCTTTTTCCTAAGGTTATTCCTTGTTTATTAGTCATAATTAGCCATTATCCAATCTCCTATATTTTAGGGGAGAATATTCCACCTAGAGAATATTCTCTTTCAGTTGACACTTCAGTTTCACTAGTTGAGTTGAGTTTAGATGTTGCATTGGGATCATCACCATGCTAATTTGACCTTACCTTGGTATCATCACCAAAGTGGCACATTAGCCTTGATTCCCTGAGTTAACTCCTCACTACTCTCTGTTTAGTCAGTTAAATGAAGACTAATTGACTAATTAACTCAACTAGGTGGCAGTTCACTCCCATAATTGCCTGAAAGACTAGAATAGGTGGCAGTTCACTCCCATAATTGCCTGAAAGACTAGAATAGGTGGTAGTTCACTCCTATAACTATTGGTGTGTGTCCAGATCACTCTAGACCACCACTATGGTGCATTGGTTCACCTCAAGTCGAACTCATTGAGTTATACAGAGTATATCATGTGTAAATCATAACGGTTAATGAGAATTCTTCCATTCGTTATCTCCTTCTTCTTCTTTCTCCAATTATCTCTACAAATGTGTGTATTATTGTTTAGCTAGATTTATTATGTGCAGGTTCAACACATTTACATAGTATCAGAGCCGACGGACTGCTAAGCAAAATCTACACCAAAATGTTTTGCAGTTACAAAAGATTGAAGCCAGCGGAAAGATGGAATTTCAAAAAGAATTCATTCTTACACCTTACAACTATTTTGTATGGAAGGAGAAAATATCCATACATCTCCAGTCCAGAGGGTTGTACAATTTAACCATGAATACAGATCCAGAGCTAACATCAGCCATAGAAAAATCCAAGTACTTAAATCGCATGGATGAGACACTCGGAACAATTTGCAGTGTTATTTCTCACAATCTCCTTTTTCATATATCTTCCTGTAAGACTCCCAATGAAGTCTGGACCATCTTGGAAGGGCTCTTTGGCAAACAATATGAGATGACGGGACACATGTTGGAGGTGGAGCTGCTCCCATTGGATTCAAAAAGCTTTGAGAATATCCAATATTTCTTTACAAAATTCAAGGATTTACTATCACAACTCAAATATTGTGGGGTTGATAAATCGAAGGAGGAGAAACAAATGGTTCTCACCATTCTCTCCAAGCTTGGTCATGAATTCTTTGTATTCGTATCTACATTCCATACTGTCA
>JASDQU010435953.1:85750-98815 GCA_032191745.1 Picea mariana
TAAGGTATTTGAATTATTAAACATTTCTCCATCTTTTAACGATCAGCATGATCTCTCATGAGAGTTACTACACATGAAAATTTAAACATTTACTACACATGAAAAAATACTATTACTACACATGAAAAAATATTAATATCCAAGTTTCTTAAGAGAGTCTCAAGTTACTACGTGTGAAAATTTAAATATCCAAGTTTATTGTATCAAAAAAATTAAATTATTTAAAATCTTATACATACGAGACCCTTGAAAAGGACCGAAAAAAGATTTTGAATTTAAATCGTGTACATACAAGACCTTGGGGACGAAGGAATGAAGTTTGAATGAAGCTTTTGACTTTTAAAAAATCAACAATGGGTGTGGTTTGGAAGAACCGATGCAATCAAATACTTATAATAATGTTTTCTTTTCCATGTTAGTAGAGGCACTCGCACTTAGCCTAAGTGCAATCCTATTCACATAGGCACGGGCACTTAGCCTAAGTGCAATCCTATTGTGAATGAGGTGGCGTACTCAAAAAGTGAAAACTAAAAAGAAAGTGAAAACATTGAGAACCATAGTAACCATGCCAAAGAAATGAGAAACTCATAGACATCGGTTATTCAATTCCACAATTCAAACATATCATGACAAATAAAAATATATATTTTAATTTTTTCAACGCCATCGGAGAAATTCATCCATGTCCACAATAATCTGAAGCTTTTAATGGCAAAGTGATATAAGATTGTAGTTTGGACAGTTATTTTCATATTGGTTTGTGTCTAACATGTGTAAATTGTTSAGTTTGGGTACCTTGGAAAGTGGTATTTTTGTGTTTGTGAGTTTCTAAACACAAAAAAATTAATGGCAAAGTGATATCTTATGTTGAAGTTTGTGGCTTGGATAATTATTTTCACATTGGTTTGTGTCTAACATGTGGAAATTATTGAGATATGGGTAACTTAGAAAGTGGTTTCTTTGTGTTTGTGAGTCTCCTATTACCCTTAATACTATACTTTATGATCTAATTTCACTTTGACTTTATCACTTAGTCATAAAGTGAAATTTGTCACTTTGACTATTAATTCACAATGTGGGTGAATTAATAGACATAAAGCAAACTAAGGAAACTTTAAGAAAGTGGATTTTCTAAGTGAGATTTTTGAGATTAATTCTCACCCATTGATTAGACATGGCTAGATTGAATCTAGGCCATTGGTCTTTTAGATTTGGCCAGAGACTAAAGGAGGAAAAGGGTAAGGATGAGATTCTTTGTTCACTTGATCACCTTCAGAGTTTCGTTAGGAGAAGAGAAGTGATAATTGAGGGTTTGGAGCAGCTTGTTTGGGCGCACATGTTCATGGAGGGCGCAAGGAAGCTTGGAGCTTCATTCTTGGTGTTGGAGAGTTCTTGCTTGGCGGAGGGTGCACTCTTGGATTGAGGGTGCAAGCTTGCAGGGACTACTTGGAGGGCAGCAAACTGAGATCTAATTGGTACAGGTTTGAGGCAGCATACAAAGGAAATTTTGTGTGCAAGGGTTTCTCAAACAGCGAAGGGAAGGTCAAGGACGCACTAGTCTCAAGGGAGAAGGGTGTGCATTTCTCAAGGAACCTATTGCAAAGCTTGAGAGGAGCTTGCAAGGAGTTTAGGCTCCTTTGTATTTATCTTCTTTGTTGTATCCATTGCTTGAAGCACTCCATATATATAAATCTATCTCAAACTGGTTTTCCCCGGGGGGGGTTTGTCCAGGGTCATGTTGACCAAAAACACAACACAATTTTCAGATATGCTTAGTTTTATATTAGTTGTAAAGTAGTTAAGATCCTAGAGGAGTGTTGTATGTTTAAAGKTATTTGCATGTGCTAACATCAGTTACGAAAACACTTGCAAGAGCACCTTAAAAGAGCATCCAATCATCAGTTTTKAAAGCAGATTTGAGAGGAGAAAATTCAGCCCTGTTTGTTGYCCTAAAACAGCAGCAAGGACAACTTTGAGAACTTAAACTTAGATCCCAACAAGAGATCAAAGATAGACATTTTGGGCAGCCTTCTAGTTCTTCAGAATTTTACAGAAATAATCATTAATACCTCTCAAAACTTAAGAAATTTACTTTAATAATTTAATTATTAACGTGACTGTAATTTTATAATTAATGAAAATTAATGAAATGTCTAATTTTGACATTAGTGAATTAAAGTAAATCTTAGCCATTGATCTCAAGAGTCATTGATCTTAACCATTGATCTCAAGTGAGTTGAGATTTAATCTCAATAGTTAATTACTTTGAAAATTAAGGTTAGGGCTCAACTCAAGATTATAAAAAAAGAACACACAAGCAAAGGCAACCAGCGTGAGAGAAGAACACACAATCAAAGGCAGCCAAGGTGAGGGAAGAACACACAAGCAAGGAGTCAGACTCACATTGCGAATGGAGAAGGATTTTCACTCTACACGTCAGCAAAGAAGGAAAGGAGACCGTACATCCGTACAACAGCCGTAGGGCGGCCATACAGGTCACAGCAGCCCACCAAAACAGCAGGTGGCAGAGCGCGGGCCTGTTTTTGCAGGCTGTACGGTACAGGTGTCCGCACAGTGACAGCAGCAGGCAGATGTTTTCTGGGGCAGATTTCAAAGCAGAGGGTTTCTAAGAGGGCAGATTTGCCAGGTTTGCTGTAGACTGTATTTTCCTCATTGGGCCATTTTCCTTTATAATGTTAATTATTTCTCATTTTTTTACTACGGAGTGGAAATCTATAAACTAAAATCAAAAAGAGAAAAAAAAAACTAACGTGTATAAATACGAGGCCAATCCTTTATATCATAATATATAAAGTTGTACAAAATTCATTTTAACCTTAGATACATTTTACTTTATTTCTTTTTGGTAAATAACGTTGGCATTTAAAAAAAATACAAACTTTGGCAATCCTTTAAGAATCTCTTTCGACGAATACAAGGATCTCAAACAACCATATTATCAAAAACAAAAGATCGTGCCATGATATCTATATACCAGACTGGCTCCCTATCATATAAAGTTGCACAAATTCATTTTAACCTTACATCCATTATACTTCATTTATTTTGGTAAATAAAGTTGCATTTCTCAAAAAGATAAGAAATGCAAGCTTTGGCAATCCTTTAAGAATCCCTTTAGACGAGTACAAAGATCTCAAACAATCATATTATCAAAAAAACATGAGATTGTGCTGAGATATCTATACTAGACTGGCTTCCTATCAGGGCAATTACAAGCCAAAACTGGCTGATGAAACATGAGATTGTGCTGAGATATCTATACTAGACTGGCTTCCTATCAGAGCAATTACAAGCCAAAACTGGCTGATGTGTAGAATAATCACCGAGAACCGTGTGAGCCTTCAAATAAAAAAGTTGATTACTGGCTCTATGAAAAGAGTACTGTAACTGAAAATGGGAACAAGAAATATCAAAATAATGACTGTGCAAAAGGATCCATCATCGATCTGGACTGAAATGCACTAAAGGGGAGATGAGTTGGGGTTTCCGAACCCCACCCTGCTGAGTTTCCTCTACTGCTAAAATCCGGGAGGAACCAGCCAAATGTTCCGCATGTTGTTGAGATAGGTGGGATGATGTCAATTGAAAATTACAATGTTGAATCTTGGAATCAGCTGTAAGAAAGCATTCCCTAAACTTTGGTGATGTTCTTCAAAGTAAATTGTTTCTGCGAGATGGTAGATAAGATACAATTATCATGTATTAGACATCCCCCCCTATCCTAAGAACTATGAGCTGTCTCTCATGGCCATGTTTGGGGTGAGTGAAGGTGCAATTGGAACAGCAACGCTGGATTCTTGAGCACTTCTAAGATAAAATATTTTGAGCATTGATACTTTCAATTGGAACTAGATAGAGATTAATACTGGCGATATCACGCTGGTTTGTTGTAATTGATGGTGAATTGATTGCAATACGACTTCCAAGGTAGAGGGAAGCTAAGGATTATCAGATTGCATATGTGGGTTTGTGGCCCCTCATTGGGAATGTAGGAATTCTTTAAACCAACAAAGCATTGTATTAACTTTAAGCTTGAACGCATTTTGGACCTAATAACTATGCCCACAAAGATATCTCTAACAGCCCACTCAACAGTTATGGATGCCTGCAAGGTTCGTCTCCCATAAGATGATTTGGGATCAATAAAAGCAAAAAAGACTATCCGTGCTCCATCTCATCATGAGCTTCTTTATCTTCAGGCACTTGTAGCCCAATTTCATAAACAGGACATAATAGGACAGAGCTCTGATATATGCTCCATGTATTTAGCTCAAGAGATGAATGAAGCATGAAAACTAGCCCAATTGAAGGGATGGTTCTGAGTTGGATGTGAAGGGGAAGGGAGATTTGGATTTAGAAGACTGACCAACAGAACAAAATCTTCATTGTTTTCCATTCGTTACAAGACTTGGGGATTACCTCCTTCCGGAGAACCACATGAATGATTTGAACGATCAACTTCGACTGAGAAATGTACAACGCTTTTTCCACTTTGTCTGTCATAAAGATATGGCTGGAATGCGGCAGAATTGCTTCAAGAACAGATTCAGAAAGGGGCACAAATGGTACATAGAAGACAAGAGACAGGGATACATCAAAATATTGGGATTGGCACCTTCAAGGATTTAATACTTCTCTATACATAAAAACTCTGGTAAATTAAAGATGGATCTCTACTAATGGTTAGTCCGACCACTCAATTAATTCAATGCATAGAAAGTAGCGCGACATACACAAGTAAAATGTAGTATTTCTTTCATGGCAAGCATTAATAGCAGTATATGCACACATATATACACCAGTCGATCCCTGCACATATAAATCCCAGATCTCTGCATATATGCATCCCCGTATAGGGGCTCATACTGCCATTAATACTCTGCTGCAGTTTTTTAACCCATGCCATAATCACTTTGTGGACATTAAAATAATGGAAACCATCATAGAAGTCTTGCATTGAATGTTCACAAAAGACATGCTTATAAAAATAGGTCAACCTAATAATAAAGAAATAAAACAGAGAGACTTTAACTCTTATTATAATCCTTCCAAAAGATTCCAAAATGTCCCTAAATTCCATTACCAATTGAGATTTTGTTAAATCGTTACTGAATATAGTGCCCAAACTCTGTACAAACACTGCAGATCCAAGGACATGTATGTTCAAGACAAGATTATAAATCCTTTTCCATAACAGAACACTGAACAATAATAACATATACACATTGTATATATACCCTAACCCTAGTGTATATGCCATAAGTAAACCCTACCTGTAAAAAACGATTGGAATTGCTCTACTCGTCGGCCCTGAGCCGGGGAACCGCACACTCGAGCCCACAGCCACACTCAGGACATATATAGAAGTTCGAAACGGGGAACGAAGCCGAAACTACTCCCACGTAGAAAAACAGTTCGTCTCCATCCCGAATCGCTTCGTCAATTGAGACCCAGAAGAACAAGACCTTGACGCTGACTCCCGTCAATTTCCTGATCGCACCGGTCTCGATCCGGCCCGTGATTTGGCTCCTGTACTTCAATTGGTAGCCGGAATCGAGGTCCAAACTGCATGGACTCTGGAGGTTAATGACGAAGCTGCCGTCGTCGGAATTCAGAGTGTAGGCTCCCGCGTTCGAGGGTAAAATTCCCCTCGGGAAGCCGAATTGCTCCAAAACTGTGTAGGCCGAGAGCTGCTCGGAGGATTTTGCGGAGCAGAATAACACAGCGACGGAGAAGAGTGATAACAACAGGCAATAGAGTTGCCTGCAGGAAGCCATGGCTTGTGCAGAGAGAGATAGAACGACCCTAAATTTTCTGAGGAATCGTGGAGAACAAATTGGGGGGATTTGGTAATTATTGGGCAGATGGGGTTTTATAAGGTCGGTGCCCACCGCCGAGAGTCAGTCGTGAAGAGCTGGGCACGGATGATGATTAATGACTGCCAATCCGGGGCTCCCATTTGTTATTTTATCGAATGCTGAGCTTATATTTGTCAAATTGAGTGTGCCAACCCTAAAATCTAACCATCATGTCGGACACCGGACTTTCCTTAAATTTGATGATATCTCACGGGTATTGTTAGATTTGATTCACTGTTAGATTTGACTTTTATTTTAAAAGGAAAAGGGTTTGTATTACCCTTAAAAAAAAAACGTTAGGTCTAAAAGTGTGTCTTTCAACCATGTTGAAAAGTTTTGTTAAGAAGTTAACTCTTCATTATTGAAGATTATGTTAAACATTTTAGTTAGTGATCCCTTAGATTTGACTTTTATTTTAAAAGGAAAAGGGTTTGTATTATCCTTTTAAAAAAAAACTTTAGGTCTAAAAGTGTGTCTTTCAACCATGTTGAAAAGAAAAGTTTTGTTAAGAAGTTAACTCTTCATTATTGAAGATTATGTTAAACATTTTAGTTAGTGATTCCTTAGCAAGTGATCTTATTTTTAGAAATATAGGGAGTATTAGATGCCTCCTCTCTACTCTTGTAATCATTCTACTCTTGTAATTATAAGTTGTTTCTTACACCACTACACAACTCTATCAACTATTTGAAGATTAATGTCTACAATAATTTATGGTCTTTTTAAATTATCTAACAAAATATGATTATACATAATTTATTTCCATTCCATTTAATGGAACTAGAAAGGTGGATCTTATGAAAAAACAAATAAAAAAGAGCATATCAACAAACAAAAAGAACGACCACTAAAGTCCACTCCCAAATTTAAAATCCTACTTGTCTTCCCTTGCCTCTATTAGGGAGTGATATTAAAAGATGAATTAAAGAGCAAGGCCTCTCATATTAAAATAGATATCACATTAAAAAAAGAGAGAGAGACATTGTAGCAAGTCCAACTTGACAGAGTTAAAATCTACAATGAAAGAATTCTTAGTTGTTTTCATGCAGTCATGTGGATATGGAAAGATATTATTTTGAGAGTTTGATGGAAAGATATTATTTTGAGCATTGGTTTAATGTGAAGAATTTTTAGGTGTCCTCAAAATTTAAGGAAGAAAAAGCCCCCTATGTTTAAGAGTCGACATAGTGCTTTTATGCTACTAAGAATTTATAAGTTACATAAAGATATTATTTCTTTGGGTCTTCACCTAGAGAAGTTTCAATTGTATTCAAGGTTAAAGGAAGGAAAGGCCCTTATATGCATAAAAATACACATCAAGTGGTCCATGAAATTTTAGTTGTATTCGAAGTTAAAAAAGAAAAAGCTTCTAAATGAATAAAAATAGACATCAACTTTTAAAAAAATATGAAAGGATATTATTAAAATTTTCGATTGTAATCCTGATTGAGGAGGAAAAGGTTTCTAAGTAAATAAAATAGACGAAATAAATTAAGAGGTCATGATATTTACCAATTTGTTCCCCAATTCAAGTGTAGTTGTGAGATAGCTCTTACGAGATCTTTAGATATTATTTATGTCAATGCCACATAATTTTATGTCAATGCCACAGAATTTTCATTGACGAGCAAACAAAATGGATGAAATAAATTAAGAGCTCATGATAAAACACAAATGGTCTTGAATCTAAACGCCCTCTCTTCGGACCCTGTCCCTGTCTCACTCTCTTCTTTTTTTGGCTTTGTAAAATTTCGATCAAATCAATACACAAAAGCTACTCGCCTCTGAAGTTTGACAAGAACCCAAGGGTGATCTATATTTAAATCTCTCAATTATCTTAGTGTGCACCATCTACAAATTTGTGGGTAGCTTCGAGGAGTTATTCCTCATTACCTACACCCGTACCAGACTACCAGGCTGAAATTAACGGCGTTTTATATCAATATAACCCGTAAAAAACACATTATCTCGGTTTCGATGCTCGTTCTGGGAGACGACTAGAACAAAAAATTAAACGTAAAATACGGGAAAAATGTTTCATGATGGGCATTTTGCCAGTCAAATTCCAACCCTGAGTGGGAGTTACCTCCTATAAATTCTTGTTGGCACCCATAGTTGGTAAGTTAATATTTGTTTTTTGTTTGTTAATTGGTCCGGACCTTCTTGGCATCGGGATTAACCTTTTGGCTTGAGAAACCGCGACTCAGGGGCATCTAAGCCGTCAAAATCACCCGGGGATCGCACCCGGCCTGAGCCACACCAACCCTTAACATGGTTGGATTTTTTGTCCCTGCAGGTTTCGAACCAATGACTTTTCAACACGAAGTGGCTTAACAACACACTCTGTCACCGACTGTCCTACACCTCGAGGATAGTTGGTAAGTTAATATTAGTTAGGGAATTTATGTTTTATTAAGGGGTGATACATCTACCCATTGGAGTTTTATAGGAGGGATGTCTACTTTTCTAACTTTATTACAACTGATTAAATGGACTTGAAAGGAACTCGAACCGAACCTTGGTAAGAGAGTTCAGAAACCTACTCCCAACCAATCCAATACTACATCAAACATTATAGTTAAATTTTTATTGCAATTGTGAAGTAGTGTTTTTAGGACTATCCAATTTAAATATATATTTTTGAAAAACAGAATTTATCAAAATTCTAAATATAATTTTCAGTATATTTTCCATCTAGATCGAGGGATTGAATATGTATAATTCGAGTGTGTTGAAGCCATTTATGCATTTAAAAATGCAATTTAAACAACAAAAAATGGGAGTTTCACCAAGATCTATTTTGTCGTATTATGGTGAAAAGGTTCAAAAATTTGAATGTTTAGACAACTTCATTTTCTAGTTTATTACAAGATTAAATGGTTTAATTTTGTAATAAAATTAAATAGTTTTGAATTAAAATGATTTATGGTGGATAAATGCATTTGAACTTAACTAATAATATAGAGTAAGAAACACACCAAATATCTTGTAAACATGAAATGTAGTAGAAGAAAGATGTATTCAATGTTTTTTAATTATTATTCAAGTTATATAAAGTTGGAAGATGAATGTGAATTGTCAATTGAATCTAGCTAGTGTTGTTGAAGGATAAAATGTTATTTTCTCCACCTAAATTATATTCTCATTAATAACATGTTAAACTCATTATAAATAAATTGTTTAAATCCCTACATAAAAAAAAATGAAAAAACATTAAAGAAATAAACATAATTATATTACAACTAAATAAAAATACTAATATTTTCAAATTAAATTACATAATGATCTTACAATACTTATCATAAATAGAAATACCACTATTTTTTTAAGCTATATTTCAATATGGATATTAAACTAATAACATTATAATAGAAAATAATACTTTACAATTAATTATATAATTATCTTGCAACTACTTAACATTAATAGGAATAACACTAATTTTTTATTAGTTATAATAAAATATGATAATGTAGATATCAAATTAGTAGAAAATGATACTTTATTAAAATAGAAAATGATATTTCAAATTAAATTACAATATCACAATATATATAATTAAATTTAACTAGAATATTTGTATGCATACTAAAATATTTATTAGTCCCGTCAAGAGAATATAGTAATGAGTTTGTTATTAATTTGATATTAATTTGCTTTTTATTTTAAATTTATATGTGTAGTGTAATGTTTAACTTAATAAAATAATTTTTTTATATAATAAAAATATTTGTTTTTCTCATTTTTTATATAATAAAATAATTTTTTTATATTCCAAATCTTATTGTTGCTTTCATGTATTTCAATATTTGAAATTAATTACATAATGAATAAACTTGGTTATAAGTACCTAGTACCTTCTCTATAAAAAATTAAGAAAAAATGTAAAAATGACATGTGTTCTCTCATTATTACTATCCATTTATTTCATTATTATTGCATTTCAATAAACTTGGTTATAAGTACCTAGTACTTTTTATATCAAAAATTAAGAAACAAAAGTAAAAATGACATGTGTTCTCTCATTATTACTATCCATTTATTTCATTATTATTCCATTTATGCTTTTCTCTTATCATTAATACAAAGTGTACTCATACTAGATTGATACAAAATGATATACATATAATTATGTATGATGACATATGTATAATTTACTTTTAATAGTAATTTTGAATTTCTTTTTAAATGAAAATAAATTAGTAAAATTATAGTTAAAGATGAAAAACAAAATGATATAGACAACTTTTATATATATATATATATATATATATATATATATCTTTTAATAATGATTTTGATTTTTTCTTTAATAAAAACAAATAATAATTACAACAAATTGACAATGGTTTTATAGTAAATTGACAATTGTTGTGACACTCTAACTAGTTCAATAATCCCATCTAGGTACACTCCATTTCCAAATTTACTTGGCAGGGACTAAGCTGCCTTATAACCCTTGTTAATATAAAACTAAGGTCAATTAGGATGACATATATACAAAACATCCCACTGTAATAATGACATGTATACATGACAAGGGTGACATTGAAATGGAGTAATAGGAAATGTACCCATCACATGCGTAGCATTAAATTGGAGTACAGAAGTGAAACTTATAGCACAATAAAAGAGTAAATAAATTTTGAATATTTTATTTGTTAAATTATCATAAGTATTTTGGAGTTTAAATTTGGTAATTATAATTTTATATTGTTTTAGAGTTAAATTTAATTGTAGTATAAATGTTTTATGTTTTGGTTTTTTTCTGTGACATTTTTTATTTAAATTTTTTTGAAATTTGGTGAGAAATTGTTGAATCTATATATTTGACTGGTTAAGTGAATATAATCTGAGTGTTTTAAAGGCTTTTCAACAAGCTGAATTTATTTATGCATTCAGAAATGCGATTTAAACAATAGAAACTTGTGATTTCGGTCCAGATTTATGTTGTTGGATTTCTACAAAAAGAATCAAAACGTAGGAAGTTTAGACAACGCCTTAAATTTATTTGTGGAGATTGTATAATATAAATGATTTAAAGGTTTTTAATTATTCTAAATCAAATTGTATTATTATCGATGTCCAATTTCATTAATTTTAGTGTATTTTATGGAAGTATGTTATCTATTCCAATTTTGACACCGAAGGTGTATTTTAAGGGAGGGTTTTTCTCATTTTTTCGGCGTTTGTCCACCACGTATCAAACACCAACATGTAGTCGTCATCCATGTAACTTGTTTGTCTTTATCCACAGTTTTTATAGCACCACGCATTGAAAGGTCCGTTGAGTTGCCCTGCCCTGCCCTCTTTATGCAACATTCATGACATCCTCTTTTAATCGCTTCTTGTGCCAACATAGTTAAGTCACCGGGTTTGGCTACTTTGCATGATGAAGTTTGAAATTCGGTGAATTTGATTGGGAGACAAACAAATTCATTCAAAATCATCCACCAAAATCGACTAAATAGTGGACATCTCATTTCCAAATAATGTTACAGTTAATTTTAATTTATCTATAAATTCATTATTTTTAAAGGTAATTTGTTGAAAACCGTTTGTTGTGTACGGTTTACCTTGTACTCTTGAAAAATTTGTGTCTCTCTAAGGTTCAGTCACCAACTACATTCCCTCAAATTGTTGAAACACATCGTTTAAAAGGTTTCAAAAATGGTCACAAGGTACACCATACACCACATACAAGTCGTTGAAAGAGTAATGGTAATGCGGTTGCACAGTGAAATCAAATTGTTAACATAATCTCTTCTTGTAAGTTTCCTAGGTCACCACCATGAATGGAGGAATCAAGCGCCTACACCTCAATTTTATTATACATAAAATATCGCATACATAGGATAATGACCCTAGAACTCAAGCATTTGAATCTCAATATCGGGATATAGTGCCTACATAATTCGATCAACTTCCCACTGATCATGATCAAACCAGATAAACTTAATCTGGAAATGGATCTACCTTTTCCTAGGCTACAAATAGTTATATGTAAAGAAAATCAATTTGGTTTACATGCAACTAAATCTACCGTACCCTTTAGGCTTATATGATATATAAGCCTTGATGTTTTTTCATATATATAAATGGTGATATCTGTAATATTATAATATGAAAGATGACTTTCAATTAAATTATTATAAATTTAATTTATATATGTATAACTTTATATGATATAATAAAAATTTTGCAACCCCTAACAAAGGTAGATCATGCATTATTAGCAAATTATGTGTTGGCATTGCTAAAAAACAATAAGTCTGAGAAGGAATTGCAAAATTTATACATTAATAAACTATACGATTTCCTTGGAGATGGTAGAAAGTCCTTTGTCACAACATTATTTCGGGCCCTTGAAGATGGTTTGATTCCAACATATATTGAGGAAATCGAAGGTACCAAGTTGAATGATGTTGGAATTATTATTATTAGTGGAGGGCCTTTAGAATTGAGAAGTTCTTCTCCAAAAATTGAGAGACTTACCAATATTGCAGTTCGTGTATTTAATGATCTTGAGGATGTAACGCCCCATATTTTGGCCTTAGGCAATTATAACTTTGATTTTTCACATCATAGTAATTCATTGCTTAGTAACTATTTGGACTCAGTGAAACTGATATAGACATGTGAGAGGTGTACGTCTAGACTTATTTATGAGTTGCACAATATTATTTTTTGTTGTTATATGTTTGTGATGATGATGATTATGTGATTTTGTTAAACATGTAAATTTAAATGTGGAATTTTGGTACATGGATACCATTTTAAGTTATGTTGTGAACGTGTAAGATATGCAAGACATGATAAAAATAAGCATACATTTATTAATTGAATGTTAATACAAATATGAGTTCTTATATGGAATTGGGGTGTATATGCATGGATATGAGTTATTGGTGAACTAACATACAGGTTGATGAGCTATGTGCTAGCCAAATGATTGTAGTGTTGAGGTAACTTGGATGTTGTAGACATCAATAAGATAGTGTATGCTATAAGTTTCACTTAATATTTAATTTATGATTCAAAATATTGCTATGATATGTGGTAAGTGTGGTTTTGACAGGATGCACAACTTGCCCAGAGTGGTTGTTTGATGACATGACTCTAAGAACAATAGTTGCACAATAGGGCTTGATGTAGGGTGTTGACCCTAGTTCTATAAGGAGGGGTG
>JASDQU010435953.1:127307-138753 GCA_032191745.1 Picea mariana
TAAAATTTTACCTTAAATTATCACCATCAACCAACCATCACATAGAACATGATAATGCTTCCTGAGACTTCTTCAACTTCTGCAATTCTTCACTTCTTGGAATACTATGATCTTGTAGATAATATTACTCAATGTATTATTTTAAACTCCTCCAAGTTTCACTCCTTCAATCCTCCCAAAAAAGGAGTTATAGAGAAAATGGTAGACCTTTTTCATTTCTGGTTTATTCAGGAGAGTGAACTTGTATAGAATTCCCCGCGCTCAATATTTAACATCATATTATGAAATTAGCACACAGGAAACTACAACCCATACTCTTTTCAATGAAATTGGTCTCACTTCATTTGGATTCTCTATGAAGAAGTTATGATTGTTTTACCTGGAACAACTATTTATGACTAGCTTCAGGACTAGTCAAAAACCCTATCTTCCGCAGAGTGTATCTCCAAAATTATAGCGAATAAAGAGCTAAATTTTTTACCAGAGGTACCTAGATATGTCTTCTCAATAGAATAAACATTTCACCATCTGAATTGTTCTAGAAACAAAGTTATAGTGAAAATGGTAAGATGACCTGTAAATAACATACCTTAGAACACATCACCAAGAGACTTCATCCTCCCTTGAAATTCGACCTTCTTTACTTCAGATTTCCTTTGAAATTCGACTTATATCTCCTTGTTCATTAAAAAACTTGTGTGTGTTGAAAAATGAATGTATAATGAGATGTATTTATACCCTTTATGTCACTTCCTTTTAACATTAGGGTCGATCTGACACTTTCTTATTTTGTAATTATTTTCTTTAATTATCTTCAGGGCCGACCTGTACTTCCTTTTTCAATTCACATTGTCATCTTCAAAAATTCATTTCTCCACAACCATGAGGATCCACGTGACATGCCACCTACCACTGGAAACAACATGATGTATATTATCCATCCATGGGTGTTGTATCTGTATGTGCATTGTCCTTCATGTCCAAATACCTTTATCAATCTTGGGGTCCAAAACCAATGACTAGGGTTGACATCAATGACAACAACCAATATTCCAACAAGATCATCTTTGAATGACATAATATTTTTTAATGTGAAAATTATAAAAAATCCTAATTTTTTTTACATGTTTTCTAATTTTTTCTAAAAAAATCACAACTTCAAAAAAAAATTGAGACCTTTTTCAAAGAAATTTTAACAAAGTTCTTAAGATTTTTTGAAAAAAAGAAGAAAAAAAGACAAATTTAGGTATAATTTTTTTTTTTTTAATTTACACTTTATATTGTTTTTTAATGAAAATTTTATAGTTTTGTCCCATGGTGGCTACTGGGCGAAATTCCCCTCCCACGCAAGACCATGATTTGGCCTACAGGGGTGCTCAAGGTGATGCCTGACATTGACCCAACCCCTACAGCCAAGCCCTTGGGCACGCCATAGGGCTTGGCCACGGGGGAGTTGGGGCGATGTCGAGCATTGCCCCAACCCCCACCGCAGCGAATGAATGGTTGTATGGGGCCTAGGGCTTGGTCGCGGGGGCTGGGGAAATTCTCGACATCGCCCCAACTTGGCCAACCCCGCGACCAAGACTTGGGTGCTCGCATGGCTTGGTTGCGGGGCTAGCTGGGGTGATGTCCGACATCGCCTTATCCCCTGTAAGCCAAGGCTTGGTCCTGACATTGCCCCAATAACTCCATGGGTCAATTTATTTTAATTTAGCTCTTATAGTCAATGTTTTTTTTTTTTAAATTTATTATAATGTAAAAGATACTATTTTTTTTTTTCATATAGGAAAAATGGAAGCAAAAAGATGATCTATGAATATATTTGGATCATGACCTGCAATAATGGCATCCAAAATTGCAACTGGGACCTCCATGAATGCTAGGCAACAAATTGATAGCACAACACCTGAGTTGGCAAGGGCAATGAAGAATGTTAGAGAGTGGAAATATGTGGAAGGTGAAAACAAATTGAAATATTCTTGGTTTGTTAAAGACAAGCAAGGCAACAATGAAGAACATCTATATTTGTATTATGTCGATTTTGAACACGTGCAAGAGAATTATCATGCACTTGGCTTGTTACGAGATATATGTTTGGTGCCAGACACAGATATTGTTTATGCACTCGTCAAGCAAGACATGATTTATATCAAGATTAAATATTGTTTGAAATTGATAAATTATAACAAGGATGAATGTTTTACAGAATTATGTGCATCCATCATTGATGGCATTGAGAAAGACAATGTAATTTTTGTTTTGTTTTGTATCCTTTATTATTTTTAGTAGCATGTTAATTTTATTTAACATGAAAATGCCATATTTTATTTTTACAGGATTTTGTTAAACGACTTTCACATATGTTAGTGGGTATTTACTCTACAGAGAATAATATCATGGATGTCATCAATGATTTTCATATTGAAAAGACACAAGAAGAAAGGAAAAAGAAACAAAAAGTAACAAAGGTTGAAGTTGCAAGAGTAGACAAAAAAGAACATGAAAGAAAAAGAAAAGTCTTCATTTTAGAAATCCTAAAAATGTTACATTTGAAAATGAGGAAACTCCAAATGAAGATTTTTTTGAGATTAGTCCCAATGAGGTTATCACTCCTCGCAAAAAGAATAAACAAGATAAACACAAAAGAGCGATGGCTGATGATGAGTCCATTCCTATTGATTATGAATAAATCATTGATTTAGATGAAACCCATTTAAATCATAAGAGGAAGAAAACAAATGTTGTTGATGATGAAGAAGACATCGTTAGCTCTGAATATTATAATGAAATTCCTAAAGGTATAAGATAAATAATAACACTAGGTGCTGATCTAGAGGATGGGATTATGAAAACAACACAAAATGTCATTCGAAATAGATTGAGGACGATGAAATTAGTTGATGATGGCCATACATTTCGGTTGAATGTGAAACAACTTTATAAACCCACAAAAGGGAAAGACAAATATCAAATTAGAAAACCACATCACTTGCATATTCACAATTTGAAAGAATTGATTAGGTACAATCCATATGCACATGTGGTTGACTACCTAGTTTTTGTTGACCCAATGGAAGTTCCTAGGAGGGAAGAATTTGATAGATCAAAATGTTTTGACTGCAAATATTATGTGATTGGAGGAAATCATTTTGCATAGGCTAGAAGAGAACTGATGCAAGAATATCTCAATAATCCTCTTTTTGAGATAGTCAAATGCATAATTTATTTTGGTTTAACATGTTTAGAAGCAAAGTTATTTGCATGGGATCATAACACATACAATGAGTACAAAATGTCCATGAATTTCATTCAAAGGGTGAGATTTATCCATAATGTGTTTTCTGAAATATGTTGTGGGGAGAGATCAAATGTTGATGCCAAGTTTCAGAAGCATTGTTGTATGGAAATAGGCTTTGCAATTGATGATGGAAATGCAAAAGAAAAAAAGTCACTAAGGAAGTGATGCATTTAGAGATGTGGATAACTATTTCAATTGGAATTTAGCACTGGACATGTATGAGATTTGATAGATGAGATCTTCACCCTATGAAAAAATATTAGTATAAAAAATCAAAGAGTTAAGAAGGCTAAACCATTAATATGTGACACAAATAAGACAAGTTCTGAAATAAAAAATCTTTCAAAAGATATGCCTATAACACCTTGGAGAATGATACAAGGAGTGAATGATGATAAACTTATCATAACTATATTATCACGTGTAAGGTCGGGTGAATTGTCAATGGAAGAAATGTGTAACGAGTTTTAAAAGTAAGTTTGTTGAGTTATTTTTATTTATGTTAGGACAAGAAATTTTTTTTTTTTTTAGTTTAACATATCAATGTTCTAAGTATTTTATTATATATATCATTATAACATTATTTATTTATTTAATTTTGTCACAAGGTGTATATGAGAATAAAAGAGGAAATGGTTAAGATGTTGAATGAAGAAAGTTGGGATGATGTTAAACTCAACTATCTAGATTCAAACTCTACAACAGTATTGAAACAATTTTTTGTTGCATTCAAAAATGTATGTTGATTTATTACATTCATATTATTTATTTGTGGGCTAATTTATTTCTATTTTAATAGTTATAGATATATAACTATATGTTTGTTTGTCTCATTAAAGATACCAAAGAAGAATGCAGATGGAGTACCTGAAACCTTCAAACATTTGATTCAAAAAGCCAAGTTTGAAAGAGAAAGAAGGAGACGTGTTCAAACTGTTGAACTTGATGACACCCTTGATCACTACATTTGGAATGGGCTCGACACTGTTCAGTATAAAGTGATATTAGGTGATTGTGAACAAATTGCAAATATTGTTCCTAAAAAAGAATGCTCCCTAGTTATTGCGTCTATCCCTCATGGTTATAATATCCAAAATATTGGATATGATACTGAGCCTTATACTTACCAAGCTTTTAATAAAGTGGTTATAGGATTTATGGAAGTCACAACATCACCATTTTGAATATTTTTGTTTTTTCATTCAGACACACAACAATGATTATAACAATCAAGCTTTAAGAGAAAATAAAAGACAAGGATGCAGTTTATTTGGTAAGATATTGAAAGTGTATGTTTAACAATTAAGATTACAAAACAATTTTATTAATTCACAAGTTAATTGAATTTACACTTATTTATGTTACATGCACACGCCTAATATTTAGAGCTCCAATAGAGAACCATTTAAACGTGATTTTGAGAGTATACATCTTGCAACCTGGACAAAAGATGATTCTTATAATTCTATTATTGTCAATGTAAAGGATGGAGGGAATCCTAGTAGTTTATTGGTTTACAATGTTGTGGTTAGAAAGATAACATATGAGGAAAATGGTTTGAAAGGAGAGATGGTTAACATTTATTAAAAACCACAAACATTAATTAATTATCTAATAGATGTATTTTCAAATGAAGGAGTTTGGGTTTTGGATTTGTTCTTGGGTTCATGTAAGAATTATGATCTAACATTTATGAAATGATACTTCAATCTTATATTATTTTTATTTATGTATTTTTACAATATTTAATTTCATTATTTATTTTGTATTTGGTGATTATGTACAACATTAGCGTGTTGCTTACAAAAATGAAGAAATTGCATAGCCATTGAAAGTGACCCAATACAGTGCAGTTTTATTCAACAAATAATTAATGCTATTCCATCTCTTCCAGATGAAATGCAAGAAGTTGGCTTGAGGAAATGAGATTTTAGTGAATCAAAGGTGGAAAAAATGTCAAAGGAACCTCAAGTACCATTAGGAGGATTGATTGGAGAACTTGTGAATATCAAAGACCCAATGGAAGAACAAAATGACACAATGGAAGCACAAAATGATGTCGAAGAAGATGATAATGTGTCTGTTGAGAATGATTAATTTGAGATGTATGATATTGTTGATTAGTTTTAAGATGCTCTTGAAGACGATGCTCAATTTTGCAAATTTTTGATGTGTTGTAACTGTAATGTTTTGACTTTCAGATTTTAAAATAAGAATGAATATGTATCTATTGTTGTTTTATGATGAATATTTTTTATTGTTTTATTTTTACTTTTATTTGTATCTAAATCACTATACTAGATAATTTTTTATTAAATGTTGTCATTTTTTTTACTTCAAATGTATAAAAATATGGAAAAAATGTTAATTTTTTTATAAAATTTTCACTTTTTTTGTTCAATTATGTCGATAAAATTGTTTTATTTGACATGTTATTTTAAATGAATAGATACCAAAATGTATAGGTCTTTTATTATATATGGATGTGAAATGTATATTTTGTTTTTTTCTAAATATTCAAAAATAGTGTTATTTAACTACAATTATTTTCTATGTATTGAAGTAAATGTAAACAATGTGTTACAAATGATGTTTTCCACTATATTTTAAAAGTATGGAACCATAGCCCGCACAGGTGTAGACGGATTGGCAAGTGCCGTGTAAATGGAAGGAAATTTGTAAATGAAGTCTCATGTTCGATTCTCACCCGGACTTACTCGTGCGCCATTCTTGCGGGCTGGGTGGTTGCACCTGGGGTTATAGTGGTAGCCGCCTGGGGATCGACCCCGTGTCATGCGAGTACGAGAACCGCGAGTTGCCGATTCCCCCAGTAAAAAAATAAAAAATAAAAAATAAAAATAAAAAAAATATTAATGGAACTTGTTATTGTTTAAGTCTCTCCTAAAGAAAAGGGGGTAGGGTATGTATACCTTCATAGACTTTCCCTCTACGAAGGTAAAGTCTACGAAGGTATACATATCCTACTCCCCTTTGGATTTGAACTTGTGACCTCTTAGGAGAAAACAAATGTTCTTAACCATTAGGCCCACTCAGGCTATATAAAGCTAAAAAATAATTAATTAAAATATAACAAATTTAACAATAATAGTAATAAGTTATGATTCTTCGTTGGAAGGAACCTTAGGCTATATTTATAGCCAAAGCTCATCTTATCATTTAATTTTATATTATTATACATTATATTTTCTTTGGTTATATCCAAGTCAGATGCTTAATAAATATTTTGCTACATTGGTATCAGAACCAATGGTTCGTAGTCATACTAGCCTTACTTACTTGTGTAGCCTCCATTGCACACTTCACACAATAGCCACCATATATTTGCACATGTTTTAGGCTTCATCGTAAAATCCATCCATACCTGACCATACAACTGCCAATTATGTTGCAACCCATGCAAATTCATAATACTAACACACACTAGCCACCATACCACCCGTGAGCCATTCAACAACCGCCATACAATGATTAGTCTTCATACAAAAACAATAATTTCAACAACCAATTTCTGTACCACTCAACAATTAAATTCCATACAGGTCGACCATACATTGTTGGGTATGTGTTATATTCTTTGCATGTGTGTGTTTGGGCACGTCAGATTCGACAACTATGTCTTACGATCCCAACTTATTTCTCCCTTTGTGTCGTGTGCATTGGGAACTTTCCTAGGGGGTGTAGGATTATCCCCTCCTGGTTATGCACAACATTTAGCTTTGGGAGGTAGGCCGGAGTCATCAGGGTTCGGGGCAGCTCCCCCAATTTTTTTTTGGATGGTTTTTGCTATTTTTAGAGGTTTTATAAATTAATCTCGGATCAAGAAATTAGGGTTTTGGTAGCTACAGAATACCTAAAATATTTTATATATTGTATTTTGAATGGTGAAATTAATATAATGAAGAGTTGAGAGGTGTGACACCAAGGAAGGATGGTTTTCTCCCGGTTAAGGATTTCCAGTGTAAATAGTTGTGTACTGTGTGTATGAGACATTGATTAATTTATGTTTTTCTTAAGAATATCTATGCATTGCTTTACTTCATAGGTTGAAAAACTTACATATGGAATCAAAGCCATTTTTTTCTTCAGGAGGACGCCTTTGTTGTTGAAGGTTTGGATCGGTCTCTATAGATCAAGTTTATCCTGGGTCTGTGATAAACCTGGGTTCAGTGGGAGATTTTGTAGTGGTGATTAGAGTGTAGAAAGAGGAATGGCGAGCTCTTCTAGAATCGAGATAGAGAATTTCAACGATAAAACTTTGATCTATGGAAGATCAATATGGATGAACTTATTTTAGATAAAGAACAATGGATCTATGTGAATCCTGGTACACAACCTACTGGTACGTAGTCTACTGGCACACAGTCTACTGGTACACAATTTTCTGGTAAAAAAACTACTAGTACACAACCTACAGGTATGCCAAAGGAATATTAGGAGAAATTGGATAGAAGAGAAAGGATTACTATTCAACTGTTCTTGGTAGACTCGGTTTTGTTGAATTTCTTGGGAGAATCTACAACCAAGGAACTATGGGATAAGTTAGGGAATTTGTATCAATTAAAGTCCCTGGTAAACAAGTTGTTTCTTCGAAAGAATGTGTATCATCTTAGGATGGAAGATGGAGATTTTGTGACAAAACATCTAAATTCCTTCAATACTCTCATAAGTCAACTTGTATCTGTTAATATTACGATTGCAAAAGAAGATAAGTGTATTAATTGTTTATGTTCTTTGCCAAATTTTTGGGATAATCTAGTTGTAGAAATTGGTAGTACCACTCAATCTACATTGAAGTATGAGGATTTAGTTGCATCCTTTTTATCTGAAGAGATGAGGTGGAAAAGCATGTATGGTTAGAGCACAGATTCTTTATTTGTAAGATGTTGTACCTAATACAAGAATCCTCGTAAGTCTTCGAGGGGAGATCTAAATCTAAAGTTGAATCTAAGTCTCGAGGAAAATATTTGAGGAAATGTTGGAAGTGTGGTAAAGAAGGGCATTATAAGAAATATTGCAAGTCTAGGAAGGTTGATAAACAAAAGGGATCTGATAATGCCTCTTCCATAGAGGAGAAAACCTCCATTGAAGAAGGAGGTGATTTTTACATGGCATCTACAGGTACACATGCATATCGTGGTGTATGATTGATCGAATCAGGTATGTCATATCATATGACTCCTCACATGGAGTGTTTCTATGAATATGAAAAATACGATGGTGGTGATGTATTCCTAGGAAATGACTCGATAACAAAAATCATGGGACGTGGAAGGGTTAAGTTGTTAAAAGATGGAAGGATTAGAACTCTCTGTGGGGTTTTACACATTCCAAAACTATCCAAGAGCCTAATATCTGTAAGAAAGTTGGATGATGGAGGTGTGTATATTGTATTGGGAGAGGGCACTTGCAAAATTGTATGAGGAGCAATGGTGTTGATGAGGGAAGCTCGGTGTGGAACTCTGTACAAGTTGTTGGGAAGCACTTATAATAATGGGTGTAACAGTTCTTTTGTCCACGATCATAGAAATAGAGAAGACAAGACCAATATTGTCCCTAGAAAGAAGACCATGTTGTAGTATCAAAGACTGGGGAATATTCAAGAAAAGGGTCTTCGAACACTACACGCTAAAGGTATGGTTGAAGGTATGTAAAATTTCACTCTAGATTTTTATTTCTTTGAACATTGCATACATGGTAAACAAAATCGAATAAGATTCTCAATGGGTGCTACGAGATAAAAGGGGATCTTAGAGTTGATATACAGTGATGTGTTTGGACCTATGCTTATTCCATCACTAGGTAAATCTATGTATTATCTTTCATTCATAGATGATTTCTCAAAGAACACATGGATTTATTTTCTTAGAAAGAAATATAAGGTATTTGATAAATTAAAAAACTTTTAGGCTCTGGTAGAAAATCAGACAGAGAAGAAAATCAAGGTATTGAGGACAGATAATGGTGGAGAATTCTGCAGAAATGAATTCGAAGAATTCTGTAAGAAGTGTGGTATATCAAGGTAGAAGACTACTCCATACACAACTCAAAAGAATGGAGTTGCAGAAAGGATCAATAGGAAACTGATCAAAAAAGAAAGGAACCTACTTAGTGGTGTTGAGTTAGGACAAGAATTCTGGGAAGAGGTAGTGGGTACAACATGTTACCTAGTCAATCGATCACCCTCATCAGTGTTGGATGATAAAACTACAAATGAGGTATGGACTGGTAAGAAACCCTCTCTTGAACATATCAAATTGTTTGGTTGTGATGCTTATGTACACATTCCAAACAAAAATTAGAGTAAGATGGATAATAAAGATGAAAAGTGTATATTTATTGGTTATAAATATGGTGTGAAAGGGTATAACCTTTGGAACCCAAAAACTAAGAAGATTGTTTACAATTGGGATGTTGTTTTTAGAGAGGTGAAAGATGTTCCCAAATAGGAATTCATACCAAGGCAACAAGAACATGAGAAAATAGAGTTTGAGTTGGATGATGCAAAATATTAATCAACTGAAGAAGATGAAGCAGAAGAGGAATAACCTCATACCCCAGTATTGAGGAGATTAGTGAGGGAAAGAAGGAAACCACAAAGGTATAGTCCACCTGATTTTCGTTCTAATTTTTCTTTATCTATTACTGATGATGATCCCAGAACTGTCAGGGAAGCAATGAATTCATAGGATAGTAAACTTTGGAAGAAGGCCATGGTTGAAGAAATGGATGCCTTGGATAAGAATGAGGCATGGGATCTATTTAAGTTTCCATATGGAAGAAAATATTTTGGTAGAAAATGGTTGTTTAAGAAGAAGTTTAATGCAGAAGGAAAAGTGGAGAAATACAAAGCTCGGTTAGTAGAAAAATTTTATTCCCAGGTAGAGGGAATTGACTTTGGTGAGATCTTTTCTCATGTTGCCAAGTTAAATTATATTAGATTTATTTTATCCATTGTTGCTTCTTTTGATATGGAAGCGGAACAGATGGATTTGAAGAAAACATTCCTACATGGGGATCTGGAAGAAGAAGTATACATAAAGCAACCAAAAGGATTTGTAGTGAAGGGAAAGAAATAGTTGGTATGTAAGCTAAATAAGTCAATATATGGTCTGAAGCAATCACCTAGGATGTGGTACAAAAATTTTGACAGATACATTCTTGGATTGGGATTTGTGAGAAGCATGGTTGATCACTGTGTATATTCCAAGCAGGTTGGTAATCACTTCATTTATGTAGTGTTGTATGTTGATGACATGTTGTTGGTAGGAAATAACATGGATGTTATCAAGGAGGTGAAATCGCAATTATCCTCCAAATTTGACATGAAGGATCTGAGTGTTGCAAACTTCATTCTAGGAATGGAGATTAAAAGAGATCATACAAACAGAAAACTATGGTTGAATTAGAGAAAATATTTTAAGACAATATTACATAGGTTTAATATGCATGTAAGTAAATCGGTGAAGGTTCATATTCCTATAGGTGTAAATTTATCTGCAGATCAGTGTCCCAAGACACATGAATAAGAAGAGGACATGTCCCATATTCTATATTCTAGTGAAGTTGGCAGTTTGATGTATGCAATGGTATTTACTAGACCAGACATTGCATGTTAGGAACCAAATATCAATATAGCATAGAAAAACCTCAGAATAAGTACTCAACGCCTTGAAAAGGAGAGAAATTCAGATAATAATCCTCTTCGATGGGGAAACCTACTTATGCCCACATAAATGTTCAAATACAAGATGATTCCAAATGAAAATGTCTCCTTGGTATATAGAGGAGACTATGAGGTATAATTACAACTAATGGACTAAAGCTGACATAAATAAAATAACATTACTAATTTAATATGCCCCAATTAAGGGGTAATGAGAAACTATTTAGGGCTTAACATGCCCCTCCCCTTGAGACAAGTGGTGTCCAGAACGCTTGAGTAACTTTGGATGCTTTTGTATGAAAGACTCGTCTTCCCAAGTGTAATCTCAAGCCAATAGTTTCCTCCATTTAATGAGATACTCTGAAATGGATCTATTCCTCAGCTGGCGAATTCTTGTGTAAGTGATGGCTTCATGCTACAATATGATTTTTCCTTCCTCTTCAAGTTCTGGAAATATAGTTTGA
>JASDQU010435953.1:141015-155631 GCA_032191745.1 Picea mariana
GTAATGTAATTCCAGTAAAGGAATCTAATACAGGTCAAAATATTAGGGTTTGTGGATGATGGAGGATCCTATATATTGTATTGTAATGGTAAAATTAATCCAATGAGAGTTAGAGGTGTGGCTATAAAAATTTGTTGGTTTTTTGAGTTTAGGGTTTCTAAGGTAAATTTTTTAGTACTATGTGTGATTGTTATTTTTCCTTTCTATTGTATAAATATTTTTATTGCTATATTATAAAAGTTTAAAACCTACATGAACATCTGAGGTCTATAACTAGTTGGTGCCATTTAAATAAGATGAGTGTTATGATTATCATTTATATGTTTAATGTTGTGTTTATCTTGTGTACATATGATATTTATGGTTTTTTTCCTCATAAAACAATGCATTTTTATTTCTGGTTAGAAACAAAAATACAATGTTCATGTCCCTATTATAAAGGGATATAGACGATGGTATTAGCCTATCTTTTTTCTACAAAAAAGAACTCTTTTCAATAGCTTCCAAAAGATCATTCTTTTAATTGACACAGGTAAATTTCTGTCTCAATGTTCTATCTAATATAATTCACATATATGTAAAAGACTACTACCAGATATGTGATGTATGTCAAAGGGATGGAAAACCTAATAGATGGGATGAGATTCCTCTAAGACCACAAGTAGCCTTGCAAGTATTCGAAAAATGGGAAATATACTTTTTGGGACCAATTAATCCACCAACAAAGAGGTCAGGAGAAAGGTGTATCATTACTGTGACAGATTACTTAACGAGATGGGAAGAAGCAACACCAATAAAGGATTGCAGCGCAGAGAAAACAACACACTTCCTGTTTGAGAAATTAATCACTATATTTGGATGCCCATGGATTTTGATTACTATCAAGGCTATGAATGAGGAGTTTGAAGTCTATCATCAAAAGAGTACACCATGTCACCCTCAAGCAAATGGAACTATGGAAGCCTTTAATAAGATCCTAGAAAATTCTTTGACAAAGATCTTCAATGTCAACATGGATGATTGGGATTTGAAGATACCAGCAATATTATGGGCATACAGGACTACATGCAAAAATTTGACATGATAGACACCATTCAGTTTGGTGTATGGACAAGAAGCAGTGGTGCCAATAGAATTCTCGGTACCTAGTCTCCGCATAGCATCAATTACCAACATGACAAAACAAGGAACAGTATAAGAAAGGCTAAGTCAGCTAATGGAGATGGAATAAGATAGGATCCTAGACGGATTCCACCAAGAAGTACATAAATAAATAGATAAATATTGGCATGACAAACATATCAAGAGAAAAATGTTCAAGGAGGGAGACCTAGTCTTGGTGTATGACAACAAATTTCTTTAGCATCCAGGGAAATTTATAATGCATTGGATGGGGTCATATGAAGTAAATATTATCACAGATGGAGGATCTATACAATATAAATATTTGCAAGGCACACAACTCAAAGGAATGATCAATGAGAGTCGACTGAAACTATATAGGGACATTCAACTTCCTAGTACTTAAAAAGTTACCCCACAGTAAGAGAACCTGTACATAGTCAAAAACAAAAAAAAGGGTTATCGCGCCAGGCATCAGAAGATCACGCATAGAAAAACTCGAATTAGAGAGATGAAAATAAAAGGTTCACGCACAATGATTACATGACATACCACGCACTTGGAAAAATCAGTGTGCTGGAAAAAAGATCAACGGTCAGAAAAGGAGGAAATTTGAAAAATGACGATTATGGAAAAAAGGCACCAACTAGAAGCAATTATGGAATTCAATGAAAAATTATGTATAAAACATCATTACATTAATCACAGATGAGGAAACTTCTCTGAGAAGATTCATGAATTTCTTATAAAAAGGGGAAATGCAGGAAACATAAGACTCATTGTGAAATCGTGAAGTTGCAGAGAAATAGAGCACACATAGAGGAAGTGAGTTTAAACAGAATACAAGGAGAACCACTAAAGAATTAGTCAGCAGAAAAAAACCGATGTCCACAATGGAACCACCAAATATGGGTGCACCGAGCCAAGCAGGTAGAAAAACAAGAAGTAGTCGGGCAACATGGGAGGCAGCACTGGTCGGACAAGAAACCAGAAATCCCAAGGAATTCATCAACGTCGACACAATTCCTTCACCTTTTGAAGCACTCATAGAGCATACTCCCTTTGTGGAAGAAACACAGGGTCCAATAGCATTGGCTATGGAGGTTGACCCGGCCAGTAGCGCACAGGGACATCCCGCACATAACAAAGGAAACCCACTAGAAATTGTGACAACCGAAGGGGCCTAGCAGGTAAATGGCTAAGCTACTATGCAAACAGAAACGACAGTACCCAAAACCGCTAGGGCATAAACCATGCAACAAAAGGAGGGTTTGGTAGAGGATATCACTCGCCAACCATACCCTGACATAGAAATAAGACAGATGGTTACAACGGCCTCAAGTCAATAGGAAAAATGAAGGGGAAAACAACCTATGTCATGGTCTCCATGTAGGAATCCTGACACAACAATTGTACTCTCATGCATTATAGAAGGAGTGGAAACCACGACAACGCTGCTAGGTTTCATGGATAAACTGAGGTACTTGGACCACAATGTGGCTGATATAGGAAAATTCCTTGAATTTGCGCAACGGGTCTACTTGGATAGCATAGGGATAGGGACCTTTGGAGATACCATCCTACAACCAAAGTCATTGGCATCTGCCCTAGCAAAAAAATGGATTCTAAACCTGTTAGATATTACCCACTTTGGAAGGGGTGATATGAAAATGAGAAGACTTGTATCTTTTAAAATATTGTAAGTGTTAATTATGTCTGTTGTGGAAAAAGGATCAATTTGCAAACACATAAACTAGATATTTTTTACACTTTATATGCACATAATAACCAACAATAACAACCATCAAAGTAAACACATAACAAAACAAATGATGAAGGAGTTCATCCCTCTCTTGGGCTACATCTCCCGGTTCAGCTTCCAATGGATCTTTTTTATTATTTTCTCAAAGTGATAAAAATAGTTCTTTACAGTTCTCAAAATTCCATATAGATGGCTCCAATGGCTCCAGAACATCCAAAAACCCCCAGCTGGGATTTTTTTGCCCCTGATTTGGACAAAAAATGAATAAGTTGTCTTCTTATAAAATTTCCCCTTCAAGCTTGTTGTCTCTAGTTCTCCAATTTGCACATGTGTGTGACTAACATGGCTCCCATAGCATTACTGGGCCAAAAATATAGAACACCACACCACTCTGAGAAAAGGGGTGAATTATCGATTAGTTAGAGGCCTAACACCTTTTTCTATGGAGGTGATAGTCACATGGGTCATGTGGCCTAGCGTCGACCTAGAATATAACACCTACCAAATAATTGTTGCAACTCCCACGCTCGAGGGTCATATGGATCATCCATATGCAAAAGGTTCCATGCATTCATGGCTTAACACCATGGATCAACCTCGGGCCAATGGTTATGTGAATAGGTTGTATGGTGTAGTATGAACCGGTGGATGGGGCTAAGCCTTGATCCTTTACTCCACCAACATAATGTTGTTTCAATTCAAATAAAATTTACAATGTATAAGGGTAAGAAACAATGCATAGGTGGGTTGGTGGCCCAACCTATGCAGAGACTATGCCATGCACCTTAGAGGTCGGGGGTTCAACTCTCGTGGACTATCATAAATTTTATGCATTGGAGGGGTGCCATGTGGCAGCCCACGACTAGGCCACATGGCATCATACCACTTGCCACCCAAGCACCACATGTCAACAAACTGCTTATCTACGTATCTCCCAAATCTCCTTACTAGTCAGCCTCCTAACTTAGCACCTATGCATAGTGGCCAGTGCACATCACCTGCCACATGTGGGACCGTACCATGCCACATCAACGTTGTACAGACTATACAATCAACAAAATTTTGCTTGTTTGAAAAAATGGACAGAACATGATATACCACTCATAATTCGTATGTTTGATCCCATTCAAGTTGTGTTGGGATCGTGAGGATGAGGCCTACACACGTGTCTGTTTTGAATAAATTCTAGGAACTTTGCTTTTTGAGAAAAATTTTATCCCTTTGATCGCTCCTCCCCATTGGGAAGCTTTTTCACCTCCAAAAGACTACTTTCAGTCTACCTGAATATGAGGGTATAGTTCCCTCTCCTTTATAACCTCAATCCACTTGGCTTTGCTTGGATTTGTGCCTTTAAGATTGTCTCGAAGGTATTACACATTCCCTCGTTTTGAATTTCTCATCCTCCTATCAAGGATTGTGTCCTCATGCAGTTATGAAAGATACTCTGGCAAAAATCATCTATAGAAGGAATATGAACATGTTCTCCTTGATCATCAATCAAAGGAGGCTCATACAATCTCAAATTCTCAACTTTGACAACTACATACATTTGCATATAAGGAGGCAAATCCAAATGGAAGGCATTGTTACCAATCTTTTCAAGAATCGTGAAAGGTCCATATCTAATTGGTTTCAGTTTTTTACCTTCTCCTTTTAGCCTCTCTTTTCTAATGTAAATCCAAACTTCATATCGAACTTGGAAACTGTGATCAACATGATGCTTGTCATGTCTTGTCTTGTACTTGGCTTGGCTCTTTTCCAAATGTTCTTGTACCATTTGATGCACCAAATGAATTTGTTCAATGAACTTCTTTTCCCTATCAATGTCATATTGACCATCGATAGCAATGTCTTAGCCAAAGATAAAATCTAAAGGAGATTTCGGCAAATAACCAAAACATGCTTCAAATAGAGATGTTTGAGTTGAAGAGTGCTTAGCATGGTTGTAAGCATGCTAAATGTATTGTAGGTGCTCATCCCAAATATTAGGATGCTTGTTGCAATAACCATGAAGAATATGCACTATTGTCCTAATAACCACATATGTTTGACCATCTGTTTTTGGATGAAAATATGTGCTCTTTTTCAGCATGGTGTCCATGAGTGCCCATAAAATTGACCAAATTTCCCAATAAATATAGAATCTCGATCAGAAATAATGGATTTAGGAAACCCAAAATGTACCCAAACATGTTGAAAGAACATATATGTTGTTTTCTCAATTGTAACTTGCTTCTTACAACATAAAGATATACATGACTTTTTTAGACATAGGTAGACCTCCTACAAAGTCCATGGAAATTCTTTCCCAAGGATTAGAAGGAACCGGAAGTGGAGTATACAAACCCAACTTTTGATTGCTAGATTTTCTTGTAGCACATAGAGAGCAACCTCTTACATATATTGAAACACTTTCATTCATTTTAGGCCAATAGAAATACCTTTGCAAATTAGCCACCATCTTTCCTACACCAAAGTCGCCAGCAATAAGAGAAGAATGAGATTCCCTTATGATGTTGACTCTTTCACCTTGTGGAATACATAGCTTGCTAAGATGATACAAAATATTATCATGCACATGGTAATCCAATTCCTCAACTTGGTTAGTGTTGGCACATGGGAAGACCCAGGGTTCAACGCTTAACAATACACCAACAAAACCTTGACTACCAGTCCTTTCAGCGACACCTACAAAGCAGGTGAAGTCTCACCTGAGGTAGAAGCAGGAGGGGTTACAATACATAGGTTTCTATAACCAAGATGGGACATAGATCTATGATAAAAACACTTTGCAAAGTATTCTACTAGCACTTAGAAGGTGACAATGCATTAGTTTCTTAGCACCGTAGAACATAATCAAGGATAGATCATTGCAGTAACAAGAAATGATTATATATCCTGAGCACTTAGCACTGAGTTAGACCTGGAAATAATTTACCCTTAACACAAATAAAGAACTTAAGCAACCACAAGATATATCTATCATACATAATAATCACAGCACTGAGAAGATTCGTAACATAAATAACACAGCAAAAAACAACCCAAATACACCAGGTATATGTGCTTCACCCCAATGTGGGGCTATGTCCACCATCCACTTCGCTTCTTTATTATCTGTTGAGATCATAAATTCAACCACTCCTATGCACTAAGCCATGAATTCGAGCTTCACACCATACAGAAGATCTGCGCACTACGCACTAGATCCTCCTTCCAAAACTAGGTCAATTCACAGAGCCCACTCTTTATCAAGACAAAAATTTAACATACATACATTCTTTTTCATAAATCAACTCAAACTACTAGCACTTAGATCACAAAACTTCTACTTCTACAATACATTCTTCTTTATTTATACTTTTACAAACCCTTACAATAAGGCCTAAACATGGGAAAACCCCATGGGCCGACAGCCTATAAACCCATTACAAAACCCTAGAGGATGCCTTACTAGGTCCACATAGCCCATAAAATAAGTGATATGTGTGATCTTAGCTCTGCCTGGGCGATCCTTCTTCGATCATAGTGTTGAAGTCCAAAAGTGGGCCAAAACTGACCAAATTTCCCCAAAACTTGGTCGAGGGCCAATAGGTCCCCAACACTCACATGTGACTTGTCCTTAGTCACTCAAGTCTGGACAACGCTACTTTGAAACCCTCGAGCTTAACTTGATCTTCCTTGACTTTCTGCTTCTCCTAAGCCTTCTGATCAGTGAGATCCTAAATTGTCTACCCTGTAACAGGCCCTTCCATGCATTATTCTACTGTTGCAACCACTTGATCTAGTTGTGAGCCTTGTTCATCAATATCTTCAAACACCTTGTAGGCTTCATCCTACATAGGTTGTATCTTTTGCGTTACTTCCATTACCCTACCCTGGAGGGAAGTGATCTATTGTTGTACTGCATGCTGCTCCTAGGATCTCTTCATTCTTTCTACCGCAGTGAGTAGCTTCATCTGCGCCTACACTAAAAATTTATGCTGTTGCGCCTCCTATAACTGCGCTTCCAACTTCCTTAAATATGGATCCTCGGTGAGGAGTTCATATGTCTGGGCAATCCTATCACTTATTTGTTTACATTCTGATACGATGGCTCTTATTCTTACTACTATGTTCTTAGCGGACTCCTCCCTCTGGTCATGCACCTCATGTGGGGTACTCAGTACTATTTGGGCATTCAATTCTGTTATCCTAGCTGGAAGCTACTAGAGGGTCTCAGCGAGATTCACTGTTTGAGCTTCGACCAGTTATTTCTCTTCCTATGCCAAGCCTGGCACAAAGAGACATGATTTACTTATCGCTTCTTTTACCATGGACTGCTCTGTGAGAAACTTCTCTTTTTCCCTCTATAGCTAGGATTTTTCCTCCTGAAGCTTCACCTAAAGTTATGCTTTATCACTTTCATGGACAACTACACCATCCTATGCTACTCATAACTGCATTAGGACTTTGTCCAAATCCTTTTGAAAGGCTTCTGTATCCTTCTCCTTCTCTTCCTAGGCTCTTTGGAACCAAGCTTCTATTGCATCCTCAAAATTTCTCAACTAGTTTGGTTCATCCCCTAATTCTACAGTTTGTGATGAGGAAGGTGAAGGTGACACAGTGGGTATTGCGCAGACCAAGAGAGCAACTTGGTGTACTTCCTTCAATTCTTTCTCAATTCTTATATATATCTCCTTCTGTTTCACTCCATATCTCTACAGCATGTCCTCAGATGCATCCTCCATAGCTTTTATGACCCGACTGATGTCATCATCCGTGAGGGTGGCTTCTAATTGTGGCTTATTAGCATGTGTCTTATTTCTTGCTGGGGGTTTCTTCAGAGAAACCTTCCTCTTCTACAGTGTCACTATCCCAATAGGGGGATCCTTAGGCAGTGTAGCTTCACCTCCTCCTTGTTCTTCTTCTCCTTCATCTCCTCCTCCATGTCCTTTTTCTTTGTCTTCTCCTCCTCTTGGCGAGTTAGAATTGTTATCTTCAGAAGCATTTCCCTCTTCATCGCTCTCTATATCCTAGACTTCCTCCTGATTTTTCTTCTTCTTCGTCCCACTAGACTATTCGACATGCTCAACCCGTGTAACTATGGGGCTTCCTATGGTGTCGATGTCTGATAATTCTGCATCAAATACAGGTACAAGAAATTCCTCTGGCCATTTGTTTATAATCTACTCCATATCTTCATCTGTCAGCTTGTAGTATGACTACAATTCTTCCGGGTGCTGATTTGTTCATGCGGTGATGTAGATGAAGTGAGGATCAATGTGGAACTTCACAATGGGTCGGTACTGGTGCAAGGTGTGTGGTGTGTGGTGTCATATATGGGAATGATTTGAGGGAAACCTTCAACTATTGATAGTATACATGAAACACGACATTGGAATGCCACTACTTCGTCATGTAATTGTATACCACAGGGTTGAAAACCAAGTGGCCAAAGGCTCCGAAGGTTCAATCTCTGGGAAAGTGACTCCTTCAAGCATTTTCCAAGTGAAAAATATGATCAAAATGATCAGCCAACTGTAATGGAATTCATATCACAAGTCCTAGGCTTCATGACAATCCTTCTCTAGTTCGTTGATGAGGTTGTTCACCCAATTCATTTGCATGCCCTCCACACACTTTCTTGTAAGGTCCACCATGAACCCAGTGACCTATGTGGGGTGGTTCTGCCTTACTAGCTTTCCAACTAGGAGTTGGAAAGTGAGGCACATTGTGCCATCCTGTATAGAGACTACCTTGTAACCTCACTTTTCCTTTTCTACTTATCCGTAAGCTTCTTTGATGTGATGCACCAGGGAATGATCTGAGGCCTTCCCTGGATAGAACTATTGAGGGTCAGGACCCTTCACACTTAATCCTGTGATCTGGTGGATCAATGTTGGATCCACAGTAATCCTTCGGTCGATCCATAAGTATATGCCATGATAGCATGACAGAAGGTGTTTAATGCAAGCATTAACCTCCTGGTGGTAGCCAAAATGTGATATCTTCATCACATTCAACATAGTGGAATGTGCCAACCCCTTAATCCATGGATGCAAGACAAGGTGATATTTCTTTTTGATTATCTTCCTGGGATAGCGGTGAGGAGCCAACATGGAATAGTTCTTCCAATATCCTAATTTGAAGTTGTTTTTCTTCAACAATGGGATCTGTCCTAACTGACTCTTGACTATGAAAATTCCTTTTGGAATGTACGTAGTAAAAATAGAGTACTCAAAGTCTCAATGGATACTGTCATGGTTAACAGCGCCAACCAAAGGTGGTATATATTTAGGTAGGGTTTATGGGATCTGCTTTGCATTAGCCAGATCACCGCAGTGATTACTTTGTTGTTTAATTACGGGGTTGACACGACAAAAATGACATTCGGTCGAAGGGGAATACTATAGTCCCCTATTTGACGATGCTTGGATACCTTCAGATATCGTTATGTTAGCCATTAGCTTCTTAAGGAATTCCTCAACAGAATTCTCCAATTCATTAGGTTTCCTCTACATTCTCTCTTTTATCAGACAGGTGGGGTATACAAACAGACATTAAAGGTATATAAACAGACAGGCGGGGTCTTCTTTCAGATAATGACAGGGTGCACAACTTGACACTCGTAAAATTCTCTGATTAGCTTAGTCAATCACGGGTAGCAAAAATTGGTCCCAACGCAACAACCGACGAGTTAAATTAGTGGGGCATCATGACAAATCTTCCAATGGCCATGAAATGCTTCCATCAATGTAAATATGTCCATTATGGCGTGGTCTCAACGTCCCAAAAGAGGTCGATAAGACCATAAATGAATTTTATAACCATTCCATAGCATCATTCTAATGGTCAAGGCTCCTCCAAATATCATCTAACTTTGCTAGAGAAAATTTCAATTATGCTTGGACCTGTTGCTCTAGCGAGGTTCAAATCCTGCGAACCTGCTTTCTGCGAGGTTCTAGTCTATGAATTCTTCCATCTATTTTTTGTAACTTATTGTATCTTTTACAACTTAGCCTTCTTTTTATTGAGTTTCCTTGCCTTATTTCCTATGATTTGAGTCTCTCTAACTGTTTCTGGAACCCTCTTTCCATTTTTATTCTTGTCTTCCCCTCGCGCAGTGGCTTCAAACTGTTGAGGTGCCCTTAAAGGGTATGAAGTTAATATCTCTTTTCTTAACACTTTCTGAGTCGGCATACTTCTTTCTTTCATATATAGGCTCTTCAAGCCTTCTTGCATTCTTTCAACCTTGATAGCTAATTCTTTTTCTTTTTGTCCCTCCTGCATTGTCACTTTGTCATATTGATTCGACTTATCCTCTCGTTATTCTATTAGTTGGTCTATTTTCAAAGCTATGAAATCCCTTAATTCCTGCTTTTTATTTTTTGTAGCTTCTTCCTATGCTTTCCTTATGATATGATCCTTCTCAATCCAAGTCTCACCTAACAATAGTGGGAAAGGGGCCTTGTCACCAACAAACTGAATGACTTCAAATTCTTCTTCAGACGATGATCCATGAACAATAATAGGTACATTAGTAACTCTTCCACATAAGGTTATCATATTTCCCTTAAGAAATCCTATCCTTCCTAAATAAGGTACCATATTAGTCTTTCCAAAAATTTCACAAGTTTCTTCTGTCATAATATTCACTTGTGTTTCTTCATCCAAGACGCGGTCTATGTCGAAGTCTTCTATTCTTGTACTTATGCATTGTTTTTCTTTCAGGATTTCTCGTAAATTGACATCTTTATGGACATCCATCATTTCTTTAGACTGTAATAACATATTCTGAAATTCCCTTGACCCTTTCTCTTTAGGAATTTCTAACATGCCCTTAGTCTCTTGACTTTCTTCATAGTTTTTTTGTCTCATGTTCATCCCTTCAACTTTAGCAATAATCCTTGGACAATCCTTAACCTCATGACCAACAATATTACATCAAAGACAAATAGGGTCTACCTCAGGACATTCCTTAGCCAAATGTCCCGACCTTCTATAATTATAACACAAAGTCAATCCTTTTTTTCTCTTAAATGTTCCCCATCCTTTTCTATACTGTTCATATCCCCTAGGATCATAGTGTTAAACCTGCAATTTGAAAAAAACAACTCTAGGTTCCTGCATCCACTTATTAGTCCAAAAACCCTTTCTATGCATAGGAATAACATATCTTTCTTTATTTTCATTAAATTTAATCAAATCAACTCTTTCTTTCAACTGTGCCCTAGCCTTCATACTAGGACAAAATCTATTAAACATGCTTAAATTCATGCTTTCGAAACAAAAAAATTCACTTATCTTTCTCTTCCCAAAGCACAAAGCTTACCTCCTTAGGATCTTACCTCTTTTCTTCATATCAACTTACCTCCTTGGCACAAATATTTGTAGGTCAAGTAGAGTACTGCACACTTCAACAACCGATCTATGCACACTATAGTTCCCAACAATCATAGTTTCAGATCTTGACAACAAAACCATTTGTTGGCACAGGGGAAGACCCAGGGTTCAACACTTAACAATGCACCAACAAAACCCTAACTACCAGCCCTTTCAACAACACCTGTGAAGCAGGAGAAGTCGCACCCAAGGTAGAAGCAGGGGGGGTTACAAGATGTAGGTGTATGTAACCAGGATGGTACTTAGAAGGTGACATGTATTATTTTCTTAACATCGCAAAACATAATCAAGGATAGATCAATGCAATGACAACAAATGATTATATATCCTGAGCACTTAGCACTGAGTTAGATCTGACATTCATTTACCCTTAACACAAATAAAGAACTTAAGCAACCAGAAGATCTATCTATCATACATAATAATCACAACACTGAGAAGACTCATAACATAAATAACACAACTCAAAGAAACCCAAAGACACCAGATATACATGGTTCACCCTAGTGTGGGGCTACGTCCACCAACCGCTTCGCTTCTTTATTATTTTCCAAGCGCTTATATTCATCCACTCCTGTGCACTAATCCATAGAGTTGAGCTCCATACCTGAAAAGAGATATGCGCACTAAGCACTAGATCCTCCTTTCAAAACTAGGTCAATGCACAAAGACCACTCTCTATTAAGCACAAATCCTTAACACACATACATTCCTTTGCAGAAAGAAACTCAAATGACTACCACTTAGCTCCCAAAACTTCTACTTCTCTAATACACTATTCTTTATTTATACTTTTACAAAACCTTACAATAAGGCCTAAACATGGGAAAACCCCATGGGCCAACATCCCATAATCTCATTACAAAACCCTAGAGGACCCCTTACTGGGTCCAAATATCCCACAAAATAAGTGAGATCCGCGATCTCAGCTCTACCTGGGCACTCCTTTGACCAGCATGTCAAAGTCCAAAAGTGGGCCAAAACTGACCAAAGTTCCCCAAGACTTGGTTGAGGCCCAATAGTTAGAATGACACAAAGTTGCATAAACCTCTTTAAAATTATCATCTAAAGCATATTGTTCAACATATCTCTCATGCATGATAGAATTATGCTTAAGAATAACTGAAGCGTTAACAATAGCCCTAGAAAGCATATCAACAACTTTTTTATAAATTCTCTTTTTATACCTTATAACCAAGTGGAACTATTGTAGAAAACCCATCCATCTAAAGTTCCTTGCTTTTTGTAGCTTCATTTTTTATTGTAAGTATTGCAATGGTTGATGATTTGTGTGAATGATAGTTTCTTTTCCCAACAAATATTTTTTCCATTTTTTCACACTTTGCACCAATGCATACAACTCCTTATCATAAGTAGGATAGTTAATCACTACACGATTAAAAGTTTTAGAATGAAAACAAATGGGCTTACCATGTTGCAACAAGACTACTCCCATTGCATAATTTCTTGCATCTGTTTGGATCTCAAATGGTTGTCTCAAATTTGGAAGTACAAGAATTGGAGCTGAACTAATCTTCTGCTTCAATGCATCAAATTATTTTTGTTTCTTTCCTCCTCATTGGAAAACTTGCTTGATTCTTGTCACTACATGTAATGGAGTTTCAATTAAAGAGAAGCTAGCAATAAAATTTATCCAATATTGGGTTGCTCCCAAAAATATTCTTACCTCTGTCACATTGTTGGGCTTTGGTCAATCAAAAATAACTTTGACCTTGGAAGGATCAATTTTTAGTTCTCCTCCTCCAACAATATGCCCCAAGTAAAGAAGTGAGGTATTTCCAACCTCACATTTAGACATCTTCAAAATAATTTTTTCTTTCTTTAAGAAATTCATAACTTTGTTTACATTCATAACATGATCTTAACGAGATTTGCTAAATATCAAAATGTCATCCAAGTAGACAATCACACAATCATCAAGAAAAGGTCTTAAGAAATAATTCATGACTCTCATGTATGTAGCATGATCATTGCAAAGTCCAAATGGCATTACCATCCACTCAAAAAATCCTTGATTTTTTTTTAAAGTTGTCTTCTAAGTGTCTCCTTCAACAATCCTAATCTGATGATATCCACTTCTCAAATCCAATTTAGTAAAATACTTAGCATCTTTCAATTGATCAAGATAATCATCAATTCTAGGAAGAGGATAATGATTTTTTACTATAATCTTGTTCAAGGCCCTAAAATCTACACACATGCGCCATGTACCATCTTTATTTGGCACTAAAACAATTGGTGATCCACATGGCGATGTGCTTGGCATAATGAACCCTTTGTCAAGAAACTCTTGTATTTTTTTTTTGTATTTCACCATTCTCCATGACTGACATCCTGTACATACCAATGTTTGGAAGAGGACAATCTTTCTGCAATTGTATCTCATGTTGGATATCCCTTTTCAGAGGAAATCCCTTTTGTTCCTAAAACATATCATCATATTGGTTAACAACCTCATATAAATCAGATTTCAACTTTTAATCACAACCTTGGAAAGATTCTTTTTCAACATTGTCTTTGGGTTTGATCATCAAGAGGACAAAATTCTTACTATCATTGACTAATCTCTTCATTTGTCCATCATTTACAAGTGACAAATTCAACTTATTTGTATGTTCTCTCACAATGTACTGAACTCCATTTTTAAACCAATGATACTTGTTCTCATGACGATGAAATATGGCTCTCCTATCATATAAGTATGGGATTCCTAACACAATACCACATATATCTAAAGGAATAACATCAAGATCTACCTCATCTATACAATTTGCAATGATGGAAAATCTAAGTTTACACCTTCTTGTCACATGCAATTTGGCATTGTCACATATCCATCCTAGAGGATATGGTTTAGGATGTGGACTAGTTTACAATTTTAGTTTCTTGACAATGTCTTCAGATATGATTTTTTCTTGAGATCCATTATCAAAAAGAGTATCTATCTTGGTAAGCTTTGAAATCATCCTTATGTGGAAAAGCTCTATTCTTTCTTTTTCCTATTGAGTTTCATTGAGGCTATTACTACTTGAAGAACTAGTACTTGCAATAGAGTACTTACCTTGAACACCCATGGTTGTAATCTTTGTTTCATCATCGAATCAAAACCTAAATCATGTTGTACAGTTGCAGTAGTCTTTGGTTTCCCCTTATTGTTGAATTTTTAGAGTCTCTTTTTAGGATGTAGTTTCCAACAATGGTATTCATCATGGCCATATTTAGAATAGTGTTTACATGTGAGTATCTCTCCCTCTTTATTGACTGAAACATTCTTTCTTCCATTTCCCTTTAACTTATTCTTTCCTTTGTCTCCATGAAAAAAAAAA
>JASDQU010435953.1:156226-172049 GCA_032191745.1 Picea mariana
CCGAGTGGCGAAAACGCAAAAAAGTGGGAACTCCACGTTGTGGGCCTAGTTGATGTCACGTCAGAGAATTGAGGTTCGGAGGAATGGAAATCCCATGGACAAGAAGTCCACGCTTTTCGGCATTTGAAGGTCTGAAACCGCAAAGAAGGAGAAGACCAGGGGAATCACCATATCGGCATTTCGCATATCGATATTTCAGGGGTCCAGAGGACGGAAGGTTAAGCGCTTGGGTCGCGAAACCCCAAAAGGAGATAAGGATGCAGTCTTATGAGGACTAGTCACATGACTAGGGGCATAGCCAGGAGGGGCTAAGACAAAAAGAAGCGCATCGGAAAATCGGGGTTCGGGAGTTCTAGAGAACAGGGAACTCTTGTCATCGGGAAATAAGAAACCCCAAAGCCCAAAAGTATATCTTTCCTATTGAGGAAGAGGCAGCGGTCGGAGTACAGAAGACCGTGTGGGTGAACAAAAGGACCTATGGATCGGGTCTTTCTACATCAATAGTGTTGTTCCTTATTTCAAAGACTCCATTCTGTTGAGGTGTCCTAGAAATTGAGAATTTCCTTTTTATTCCATGCTTGTTGCAGTAGTCCATAAATTCCTTTGAAGTGAACTCTCCTCCATTATCAAATCTCAAACATTTGATTTTTGAATCCATTTCATTTTCAACCATCTCCTTGTTGACCTTGAAGTTTTCAAAAGCTTCTGACTTATTCCTGAGAAAGAAAAATGCAATCATTCTTGTATAATCATCAACTAATAACATAAACTATTTCTCAACTTTTAAACCCTTTGTTTTGTTTGGTCCAACTATATCATTATGCACAATTTTCAATGGTCTTGTCATTGAATATTCCTTTGATTTGAACCTGGGCTTTGCTTGTTTCCCTTGTTGACAATGCTTGCATAAAGTGTTTGTTTCCCTTGTTGAAAATGCTTTCACTGGGGCAGGCCCGGGGTTCAATGCTCAAGAGAGCACTAACAAATCCCTAGCTACCAGCCCTTTCGGCAACACCTACAAAGCAGATGCAGTCTCACCCACTTCTAACCACTTGTCCACTTAGTAATTTCTCCATTAACTTTATAATTTAAATAATTTATTTTGTATCCAATTTGAATTATAGTACACTCATCACTTCACTTTATTATTTAAATAATTTCTTTTTTTCAACCACTTTGACTACTTTGACCTTTTGGGGCTTCTATATGACTCATGAGGGTTCTCCAACTTCACATGGCCATAACTCTCTAACCGTGAGGAGTTATGTGATGTTCCACATACCACTGGAAATGGAATGACATGTACTATCCATCTAGAACAGTCTTATCTTCAAATATATTAAAGCTCATACCATTATACATCAAACAAAATTGGGTCCATTACGCAAACGTTTGTGCTACCGGACTTTCTTCAAGGGTTGACATCAATGAATAACAACCCAAATAATCAACAAATTCCACCCTATCATGAATGCATCATACACACTATCACGATATGCATCATATAACATAAAAATAATAGCGATAAAAATAAGCATAAACACATATAACCATAAATAACATATATGTGTATTGTTGATTGTTAGGAACCTTTTGAAATTGGTTTGTCAAAAGTGTTTGTGGGTTGGAAAGGTGTTTTTTGGCCAATGGATTTTTGGTCCATCGTAATGTAATTCCAGTAAAGGAATCTAATACAGGTCAAAATATTAGGGTTTGTGGATGATGGAGGATCCTATATATTGTATTGTAATGGTAAAATTAATACAATGAGAGTTAGAGGTGTGGCTATAAAAATTTGTTGGTTTTTTGAGTTAAGGGTTTCTAAGGTAAATTTTTTAGTACTATGTGTGATTGTTATTTTTCCTTTCTATTGTATAAATATTTTTTATTGCTATATTATAAAAGTTTAAAACCTACATGAACATCTGAGGTCTATAACTAGTTGGTGCCATTTAAATAATATGAGTGTTATGATTATCATTTATATGTTTAATGTTGTGTTTAACTTGTGTACATATGATATTTATGGTTTTTTTCCTCATAAAACAATGCATTTTTATTTCTGGTTAGAAACAAAAATACAATGTTCATGTCCCTATTATAAAGGGATATAGATGATGGTATTAGCCTATCTTTTTTCTACAAAAAAAAACTTTCTCTTCAATAGCTTCCAAAAGATCATTATTTTAATTGACACAGGTAAATTTCTATCTCAATGTTCTATCTAATATAATTCACAGAGATGCAAAGGACTACTACCAGATATGTGATGTATGTCAAAGGGCTAGAAAACCTAATAGATGGGATGAGATTCCTCTAAGACCACAAGTAACCTTGCAAGTATTCGAAAAATGGGAAATATACTTTTTGGGACCAATTAATCCACCAACAAAGAGGTCAGGAGCAAGGTGTATCATTACTGTGACAGAGTACTTAATGAGATGGGAAGAAGCAACACCAATAAAGGATTGTAGCGCAGAGAAAACAACACACTTCATGTTTGAGAAAGTAATCACTATATTTGGATGCCCACAGATTTTGATTACTATCAAGGCTATGAATGAGGAGTTTGAAGTCTATCATCAAAAGAGTACACCATGTCACCCTCAAGCAAATGGAACTATGGAAGCCTTTAATAAGATCCTAGAGAATTCTTTGACAAAGATCTTCAATGTCAACATGGATGATTGGGATTTGAAGATACCAACAATATTATGGGCATACAGGACTACATGCAAAAATTTGACACGATAGACACCATTCAGGTTGGTGTATGGACAAGAAGCAGTGGTGCCAATAGAATTCGTAGTACCTAATCTTCGCGTAGCAGTAATTACCAACATGAAAAAACAAGGAACAGTATAAGAAAGGCTAAGTCAGCTAATGGAGATGGAATAAGTTAGGATCCTAGTAGGATTCCACCAAGAAGTACATAAATAAATAGATAAATCTTGGCATGACAGACATATCAAGAGGAAAATGTTCAAGGAGGGAGACCTAGTCTTGGTGTATGACAACAAATTTCTTTAGCATCCAGGGAAATTTATAATGCATTGGATGGGGTCATATGAATTAAATATTATCACAGATGGAGGATCTATACAACATAAATATTTGCAAGGCACACAACTCAAAGGAATGATTAATGAGAGTTGACCAAAACTGTATAGGGACATTCAACTTCCTAGTACTTAAAAAGTTACCCCACAGTAAGAGAACCTGTACATAGTCAAAAACAAAAAAAAGGGTTATCGCGCTAGGCATCAGAAGATCGCACATAGAAAAAATGGACTTAGAGAGATGAAAATAAAAGGTTCACGCACAACGATTACATGACATACCACGCACTTGGAAAAATCAGTGTGCTAGAAAAAAGATCAATAGTTAGAAAAGGGGGAAATTTGAAAAATGACGGTTACGGAAAAAAGGCGCCAACTAGCAGCAATTATGGAATTCAATGAAAAATTACACATAAAATATCATTACATTAATCACAGATGGGGAAACTTCTCCGAGAAGATTCATGAATTTCTTATAAAAAGGGGAAACATAGGAAACATAAGAGTCATTATGAAATCGTGAAGTTGCAGAGAAATAGAGCACACCGAGAGTAAGTGAGTTTAAACAGAATACAAGGAGAACCACTAAAGACTTAGTCAGCAGAAAAAAACCAATGTCCACAATGGAACGACCAAATATGGGTGCACTGAGCCAAGCAGGTAGAAAAACACAAAGTAGTCAGGCACCATGGGAGGCAACACTGGTCGGACAACAAACCAGAAATCCCAAGGAATTCATCCACGTCGACACAATTCCTTCACCTTTTGAAGCACTCATAGACCATACTCCCTTGGTGGAAGAAAGGTAGGGTTCAACAGCATCGGCTATGGAAGTCGACCCGGCCAGTAGTGCACAGGGACATCCCGCACATAACAAAGGAAACCCACTAGAAACTATGACAACCGAAGGGGCCCAACAGGTAAATGGCCAAGCTACTATGCAAACAGAGGCGACAGTACCCAAAACCGCTAGGGCATAAACCATGCAACAATAGGAGGGTTTGGTAGAGGATATCACTGGCCAGCCATAGCGTGACATAGAAAGAAGATAGATGGTTGCAATGGCCTCAAGTCAACAGAAAAAATCAAAGGGAAAACAACCTATGTCACGGTCTCCATGCAGGAATCTTGACACAATAATTGTACTCTCATGCATTATAGAAGGAGTGAAAACCACGACAACGCTGCTAGGTTTCATGGACAAACTAAGGTACTTGGACCACGATGTGGCCAATATAGGAAAATTCCTTGAATTTGCGCAACGGGTCTACTTGGACAGCATAGGGATAGGGACCTTTGGAGATACCATCCTACGACCAAAGTCATTGGCATCTGTCCTAGAAAAAAATGGATTCTAAACCTGTTAGATATTACCCACTTTGGAAGGGGTGATATGAAAATGAGAAGACTTTTATCTTTTAAAATATTGTAAGTGTTAATTATGTCTGTTTGGGAAAAAGGATCAATTTTCAAACACATAAACTAGATATTTTTTACACTTTATATGCACATAATGACCAACAATAACAACCATCAAAGTAAACACATAACACAACAAATGATGAAGGAGTTCACCCCTCTCTTGGGCTACATCTCCCAGTTCAGCTTCCAATGGATCATTTTTATTATTTTATCAAAGTGATAAATATAGTTCTTTACAGTTCTCAAAATTCCATATAGATGGCTCCAATGGCTCCAGAACATCCAAAAACCCCCAACTAGGATTTTTTTGCACCTAATTTGGACAAAAAATGAAGAAGTTGTCTTCCTATAAAATTTCCCCTTCAAGCTTTTTGTCTCTAGTTCTCCAATTTGCACATGTGTGTGACTAACATGGCTCCCATATCGTTACTGGGCCAAAAATCTAGAACACCACACCACTCTGAGAAAAGGGGTGAATTATCGATCAGTTAGAGGCCTAATACCTTTTTCGATGGAGGTGATGGTCACATGGGTCATGTGGCCTAGCGTCGACCTAGAATATAACACCTACCAAATAATTGTTGCAACTCCCACGCTCGAGGGTCATATGGATCATCCATATGCAAAAGGTTCCATGCATTCGTGGCTTAACACCATGGATCAACCCCGGGCCAATGGTTATGTGAATAGGTTGTATGGTGTAGTATGAACCAGTGGATGGGGCTAAGCCCCGATCCTTTACTCCACCAACATAACGTTGTTTCAATTCAAATAAAAGTTACAACGTATAAGGGTAAGAAACAATGCATAGGCAGGTTGGTGGCCCAACCTACGTAGAGACTATGCCATGCACCTTAGAGGTCGGGGGTTCAACTCCCGTGGACTACCATAAATTTTATGCATTGGAGGGGTGCCATGTGGCAGCCCACGACTAAGCCACATGGCATCATACCACTTGCCACCCAAGCACCACATGTCAACAAACTACTTGTCTACATATCTCCCAAATCTCCTTCCCAATCAGCCTGCCAACTTAGCACCTATGCACAGTGGCCAGTGCACATCACCTGCCACATGTGGGACCATACCATGCCATGTCAACACTGTACAGACTATACAATCAACAAAATTTTGATTGTTTGAAAAAATGGACAGAACACGATATACCACTCATAATTCGTATGTTTGATCCCATTAAAGTTGTGTTGGGATCGTGAGGATGAGGCCTACGCACGTGTTTGTTTTGAAGAAATTCTAGGAACTTTGCTTTTTGAGAAAAAATTTATCCCTTTGATCGCTCCTCCCCATTGGGAAGGTTTTTCACCTCCAAAAGACTACTTTCAATCTACCTGAATATGAGGGTATAGTTCCCTTTTCTTTATAACCTCAATCCACTTGGCTTTGCTTGGATTTGTGCCTTTAAGACTGACTCGAAGGTATTCCACATTCCCTCGTTTTGAATTTCTCATCCTCCTGTCAAGGATTGTGTCCTCATGCAGTTATGAAAGATATTCTAGCGATAAATCATCTATAGAAGGAATATGAACATGTTCTCCTTGATCATCAATCAAAGGAGGCTCATACAATCTCAAATTCTCAACTTTGACAACTGCATACATTTGCATATAAGGAGGCAAATCCAAATGGAAGGCATTGTTACCAATCTTTTCAAGAATCGTGAAAGGTCCATATCTAATTGGTTTCAGTTTTTTACCTTCTCCTTTTAGCCTCTCTTTTCTAATGTAAATCCAAACTTCATATCCAACTTGGAAACTGTGGTCAACACGATGCTTGTCATGTCTTGTCTTGTACTTGGCTTGGCTCTTTTCCAAATGTTCTTGTACCATTTGATGCACCAAATGAATTTTTTCAATGAATTTCTTTTCCCTATCAATGTCATATTGACCATCAATAGCAATGTCTTAGCCAAAGATAAAATCTAAAGGAGATTTCTGCAAATAACAAAAACATGCTTCAAATGGAGATGTTTGAGTTGAAGAGTGCTTAGCATGGTTGTAAGCATGCTAAATGTATTGTAGGTGCTCAACCCAAAGATTAGGATGCTTGTTGCAATAACCATAAAGAAGATGCATTATTGTCCTAATAACCACATATGTTTGACCATCTATTTTTGGATGAAAAGATGTGCTCTTTTTCAGCATGGTGTCCATGAGGGACCATAAAATTGACCAAAATTTCCCAATAATTCAAGAATCTCGATCAGAAATAATGGATTTAGGAAACCCAAAATGTACCCAAACATGTTGAAAGAACATATGTGTTGTTTTCTCAATTGTAACTTGCTTCTTACAACATAAAGATATACATGATTTTTTTAGACATAGGTAGACCTCCTACAAAGTCCATGGAAATTCTTTCCCAAGGATGAGAAGGAACCAGAAGTGGAGTATACAAACCCAACTTTTGATTGCTAGACTTTCTTGTAGCACATAGAGAGCAACCTCTTACATATATTGAAACACTTTCATTCATTTTAGGCCAATAGAAATACCTTTGCAAATTAGCCACCATCTTTCCTACACCAAAGTTGCCAGCAATAAGAGAAGAATGAGATTCCCTTATGATGTTGACTCTTTCACCTTGTGGAATACATAGCTTTCTAAGATGATACAAAATATTATCATGCACATGGTAATCCAATTCCTCAACTTGGTTAGTGTTGGCACATGGGAAGACCCAAGGTTCAACGCTTAACAATACACCAACAAAACCTCGACTACCAGTCCTTTCAGTGACAACTACAAAGCAAACGAAGTCTCACCCGAGGTAGAGGCAGGGGGGGTTACAAGATGTATGTGTCTATAACCAAGATGGGACACATATCTGTGATAAAAACAATTTACAAAGTATTCTATTAGCACTTAGAAGGTGACAATGCATTAGTTTCTTAGCACTGTAGAACATAATCAAGGATAAATCGATGCAGTAACAAGAAATGATTATATATCCTAAGCACTTAGCACTGAGTTAGACCTGGAATTCATTTACCCTTAACACAAATAAAGAACTTAAGAAACCATAAGATATATCTATCATACATAATAATCACAGCACTAAGAAGATTCGTAACATAAATAACACAACACAAAACAACCCAAATACATCAGGTATACATGGTTCACCCCAATGTGGGGCTACGTCCACCAACCACTTTGCTTCTTTATTATCTGTTGAGATCATAAATTCAACCACTCCTATGCACTAAGCCATGGATTCAAGCTCCACACCATACAGAATATCTACACACTAAGCACTAGATCCTCCTTCCAAAACTAGGTAAATGCACAGAGCCCACTCTTTATCAAGCACAAAAATTTAACATACATACATTCTTTTTCATAAATCAACTCAAACTACTAGCACTTAGCTCACAAAACTTCTACTTCTACAATACATTCTTCTTTATTTATACTTTTACAAACCCTTACAATAAGGCCTAAACATGGGAAAACCCCATGGGCCGACAGCCTATAAACCCGTTACAAAACCCTAGAGGACCCCTTACTAAGTCCACATAGCCCACAAAATAAGTGATATCTTTGATCTTAGCTCCGTCTGGGTGATCCTTCTTTGATCATCGTGTTGAAGTCCAAAATTGGGCCAAAACTGACCAAATTTCCCCAAAACTTGGTCAAGGGCCAATAGGTCCCCAACACTCACATGTGACTTGTCCTGAGTCACTCAAGTCTGGACAACGCTTCTTCGAAACCCTCAAGCTTAACTTGATCTTCCTTGACTTTCTGCTTCTCCTAAGCCTCCTGCTCAGTGAGCTCCTGAATTCTCTACCCTGTAACAGGCCCTTCCATGCATTATTCTACTGTTGCAACCACTTAATCTAGTTGTGAGCCTTGTTCATCAATATCTTCGAACACCTTGCAGGCTTCATCATACATAGGTTGTATCTTTTGCGTTACTTCCATTACCCTACCCTGGAGGGAAGTGATCTTTTGTTTTACTGCATGCTGCTCCTAGGATCTCTTCATTCTTTCTACCGCAATGAGTAGCTTCATCTGCACCTACACTAAAAATTCTTGTTGGTGCACCTCTTATAATTGTGCTTCCAACTTCCTTAAATCTAGATCCTCGGTGAGGAATTCATATTTCTAGGCAATCCTATCACTTATTTGTTTACATTCTGATATGATGGCTCATATTCTTACTACTATGTTCTTGGCGGTCTCCTCCCTCTGGTCATGCACCTCATGCAGGGTGCTCAGTACTATTTGGGCCTTCAATTCTGTTATCCTAGCCGAAAGCTACTAGAGGGTCTCAGCGAGATTCATTGTTTGAGCTTCGACTAGTTATTTCTCTTCATGTGCCAAGCCTGGCACAAACAGACGTGATTTACTTATTTCTTATTTTACCATGGACTGCTCTGTGAGAAACCTCTCTTTTTCCCTCTATAGCTGGGATTTTTCCTCCTGAAGCTTTGCCTAAAGTTTTTCTTTATCACTTTCATGGAAAACTACACCATCCTGTGCTACTCATAACTGCATTAGGACTTTGTCCCTCTCCTTTTGAAATGCTTCTGTATCCTTCTCCTTCTCTTCCTAGGCTCTCTGGAACCAGGCTTCTATTGCATCCTCAAACTTTTTCAATTAGTTTGGTTCATCCCCTAATTCTGCAGTTCGTGATGAGGAAGGTGTAGGTGACACAGTGGGTATTGCACAGACCAAGCGAACAAATTGGTGTACTTCCTTCAATTCTTTCTCAATTCTTCTATATATCTCCTTCTGTTTCACTTCATATCTCTATAGCATGTCCTCAGATGCATCCTCCATAGCTTTTCAGACCCGATTGATGTCATCATCTGTGAGGGTGGCTTCTAATTGTGGCTTATTAGTGCGTGTCTTATTTCTTGCTGAGGTTTTCTTTGGAGAAACCTTCCTCTTCTACGGTGTCACTGTCCCAATAGGGGGATCCTTAGGTGATGTAGCTTCACCTCCTCCTTGTTCTTCTTCTCCTTCATCTCCTCCTCCATGTCCTTTTTCTTCGTCTTCTCCTCCTTTTGGAGAGTTAGAATTGTTATCTTCAGAAGCATTTCCCTCTTCATCGCTCTCTATATCCTAGACTTCCTCCTGCTTTTTCTTCTTCATCGTCCCAATAGACTATTCAACATGCTCAACCCGTGTAACTATGGGGCTTCCTATAGTGTCAGTGTTGGATAATTTTGCATCAAATATAGGTACAAGAAATTCCTCTGGCCATTTGTTTCTAATCTACTCCATATCTTCATCTGTCAACTTGTAGTATCAATACAATTCTTTCTGGTGATCATCTCTTCACGCAGTGATGTAGATGAAGTGAGGATCGACGTGGAACTTCATAATGGGTCGGTACTGGTGCAAGGTGTGTGGTGTGTGGTGTCATACATGGGAATAATTTGATGGCAACCTTCAACTGTTGATAGTATACATGAAACATGACATTGGACTGCCACTACTTCGTCATGTCATTGTATACCACAGGGTTGAAAACCAAGTGGCCAATGGCTCTGAAGGTTCAATCTTTGGAAAAGTGACTCCTTCAAACATTTTCCAAGTGAAAAATATGATCAAAATGATCAGCCAGCTGTAATGGAATTCATATCACAAGTCCTGGGCTTCATGACAATCCTTCTCTAGTTCGTTGACGAGGTATTTCACCCTGTTCATTTGCATGCCCTCCACACACTTTCTTGTGAGGTCCACCATGAACCCAGTGACCTGTGTGGGGTGGTTCTTCCTTACTATCTTTCCAATTAGGAGTTGGAAAGTGAGGCACATTGTGCCATCCTGTATAGAGGCTACCTTGTAACCTCACTTTTCCTTTTCTACTTATCCATAAGCTTCTTTGATGTGATGCACCAGGGAATGATCTGAGGCCTTCCCTGGATAGAACTATTGAGGGTCAGGACCCTTCACACTTAAGACTATGATCTGGTGGATCAACGCTGGATCCACAGTAATCCTTCAGTCGATCCATAAGTATATGCCATGATAGCATGACAGAAGGTGTTTAACGCAAGCGTTAACCTCCTGGTGGTAGCCAAAATGTGATATCTTCATCACATTCAACATAGTGGACTGCACCAACCCCTTAATTCATGGCTGCGAGATGAGGCGATCCTTCTTTTTGATTATCTTCCTGGGATAGCGGTGAGGAGCCAACATGGAATGGTTCTTCCAATCTCCTAATTTGAAGTTGTTTTTCTTCAACAACGAGATCTGTCCTAACTGACTCTTGACTATGAAATATCCTTTTGGAATGTACGTAGTAAAAATAGAGTACTCAAAGTCTCGATGGATACTATCATGGTTAACAACACCAACCAAAGGTGGTATATATTTAGGTAGGGTTTAATTACCGTAGTGATTACTTTGTTGTTTAATTACGGGGTTGACACAGCCAAAATGACATCCAGTCGAAGGGGAATATTGTAGTACCCTATTCAATGATGCTTGGATACCTTCAGATATCGGTCTGTCAGCCATTAGCTTCTTAAGGAATTCCTCAACAGAATTCTCCAATTTATTAGGTTTCCTTGACATTCTCTCTTTTATCAGACAGGTGGGGTATACAAACAAACATTCAAGGTAGATAAACAGACAGGCGGGGTTTTCTTTCAGATAATGACAAGGTGCACAACTCGACACTTGTAAAATTCTCTGATTAGCTTAGTCAATCATGAGTAGCAAAAATTGGCCCCAACGCAACAACCGACGAGTTAAATTAGTGGGGCATCATGACAAATCTTCCAATGGCCATGAAATGCTTCCATCAATGTAAATATGTCCATTATGGCATGGTCTCAATGTCCCAAAAGAGGTCAATAAGACCATGAATGCATTTTATAACCATTCCAGAGCGTCATTCTAATGGTCAAGGCTCCTCCAACTATCATCTAACTTTGCCAGAGCAAATTTCAATTCTGCTCAGACCTGTTTCTCTAGCAAGGTTCAAATCCTGCGAACCTGCTTTCTGCGAGGTTCCAGTCTGCGAAGTCTTCCATCTATTTTTTGTAACTTCTTGTATATTTTACAACTTAGCCTTCTTTTTATTGAGTTTCCTTGCCTTATTTCCTGTGATATGAGTCTCTCTAACTGTTTCTGGAATCATCTTTCCATTTTTATTCTTATCTTCCCCTCGCACAGTGGCTTCAAACTGTTGAGGTGCCCTCAAAGGTTCTGAAGTTAATATCTCTTTTCTTAACACTTTCTAAGTGGGCATACTTCTTTCTTGCATAGATAGTCTCTTCAAGCCTTCTTTCATTCTTTCAACCTTTATAGCTAATTCTTTTTCTTTTTGTCCCTCATGCATTGTCACTTTGTCATATTGATTCGACTTATCCTCTCGTTATTCTATTAGTCGGTCTATTTTCAAAGCTATGAAATCCCTTAATTACTGCTTTTTATTTTTTGTAGCTTCTTCCTATGCTTTCCTTATGATACGATCCTTCTCAATCCAAGTCTCACCTAACAATAGTGGGAAAGGGGTGTTGTCACCAACAAACTAAATGAATTCAAATTCTTCCTTAGACGATGATCCATGAACAATAATAGGTACATTAGTCACTCTTCCACATAAGGTTATCATATTTCCCTTAAGAAAGCCTATCCTTCCTAAATAAGGTACCATAGTAGTATTTCCAAAAATTTCACAAGTTTCTTCTGTCATAATATTCACTTGTGTTTCTTCATCCAAGACGCAGTCTATGTCGAAGTCTTCTATTCTTGTACTTATGCATTATTTTTCTTTTAGGATTTCTCATAAATTGACATCTTTATGGACATCCATCATTTCTTTAAACTGTAATAACATATTCTGAAATTCCTCTGACCCTTTCTCTTTAGGAATTTCTAACATGCCCTTAGTCTCTTGACTGTATTCATAGTTTTTTTGCCTCATGTTCATCCCTTCAACTTTAGCAATAATCCTTGGACAATCCTTAACCTCATGACCAACAATATTACATCAAAGACAAATAGTGTCTTCCTCAGGACATTCCTTAGCCAAATGTCCTGACCTTCTGTAATTATAACACAAAGTCAATCCTCTTTTTCTCTTAAATGTTCCCCATCCTTTTCTATACTATGCATATCCCCTAGGATCATAGTGTTAAACCTGCAATTTGAAAAAAACAACTCTAGGTTCCTGCATCCACTTATTAGTCCAAAAACCCTTTCTATGCATAGGAATAACATATCTTTCTTTATTTTCATTAAATTTAATAAAATCAACTCTTTCTTTCAACTGTGCCCTAGCCTTCATACTAGGCCAAAATCTATTAAACATACTTAAATTCATGCTTTCAAAAAAAAAAAATTCACTTATATTTCTCTTCCCAAAGCACAAAGCTTACCTCCTTAGGATCTTACCTCTTTTCTTCATATCAACTTACCTCCTTGGCACAAATATTTGTAGGTCAAGTAGAGTACTACACACTTCAACAACAGATCTACACACAGAGATTCTCTTTTTCTTTACTTCATTTCCCAACAATCACAGTTTTAGGTCTTGACAACGAAACCATTTTTTGGCATAGGGGCAGATCCAGGGTTCAACACTTAACAATGCACCAACAAAACCCTGACTACCAACCCTTTCAACAACACCTGCGAAGTAGGAGAAGTCACACCCAAGGTAGAAGCAGGGGGGGTTACAGTACGTAGGTGTCTATAACCAGGATGGTACTTATAAGGTGACATGTATTAGTTTCTTAACACCACAAAACATAATCAAGGATAGATCGATGCAATGACAACAAATGATTATATATCCTGAGCACTTAGCACCGAGTTAGATATGACATTCATTTACCCTTAACACAAATAAAGAACTTAAGCAACCACAAGATCTATCTATCATACATAATAATAACAACACTGAGAAGATTCATAACATAAATAACACAACTCAAAGAAACCCAAAGACACCAGATATACATGGTTCACCCTAGTGTGGGGCTACGTCCACCAACCGCTTCACTTCTTTATTATTTTCCAAGCGCTTATATTCATCCACTCCTATGCACTAATCCATAGAGTTGAGCTCCATACCTGACAAGAGATATGCGCACTAAGCACTAGATCCTCCTTTCAAAACTAGGTCAATGCACAAAGCCCACTCTCTATTAAGCACAAATCCTTAACACACATACATTCCTTTGCAGAAAGAAACTCGAATGACTAGCACTTAGCTCCCAAAACATGTACTTCTCTAATACATTATTCTTTATTTATACTTCTACAAAACGTTACAATAAGGCCTAAACATGGGAAAACCCCATGGGCCAACATCCCATAATCTCATTACAAAACCCTAGAGGACCCCTTACTGGGTCCAAATATCCCACAAAATAAGTGAGATCCACGATCTCAGCTCCGCCCGGGCACTCCTTCTTTGACCAACATGTCAAAGTCCAAAAGTGGGCCAAAACTGACCAAAGTTCCCCAAGACTTGGTCGAGGCCCAATAGTTAGAATGACACAAAGTTTCATAAATCTCTTTAAAATTATCATCTAAAGCATATTGTTCAACATATCTCTCATGCATGATAGAATTATGCTTAAGAATAACTGAAGCATTAAGAATAGCCCAAGAAAGCATATCAACAACTTTTTTATAAATTCCCTTTTTATACCTTATAACTAAGTGGAACTATTGTAGAAAACCCATCCATCTAAAGTTCCTTGTTTTTTGCAGCTTCATTTTTTATTGTAAGTATTGCAATGGTTGATGATTTGTGTGAATGATAGTTTCTTTTCCCAACAAATATTTTTTCCATTTTTTCACACTTTGCACCAATGCATACAACTCCTTATCATAAGTAGGATAGTTAATCACTACACAATTAAAAGTTTTATAATGAAAACAAATGGGCTTACCATGTTGTAACAAGACTACTCCCATTGCATAATTGCTTGCATCTGTTTGGATCTCAAATGGTTGTCTCAAATTTGGAAGTACAAGAATTGGAGCTGAACTAATCTTCTCCTTCAATGCATCAAATTATTTTTGTTTCTTGCCTCCTCATTGGAAAACTTGCTTGATGCTTGTCACTACATGTAATGGAGTTTCAATTAAAGAGAAGCTAGCAATAAGCTTTATCCAATATTGGGTTGCTCCCAAAAATCTTCTTACCTCTGTCACATTTTTGGGCTTTGGTCAATCCAAAATAACTTTGACCTTGGAAGGATCAATTTTTAGTTCTCCTCCTCCAACAATATGCCCCAAGTAAAGAAGTGAGGTATTTCCAAACTCACATTTAGACATCTTCAAAATAATTTTTTCTTTCTTTAAGACATTCATAACTTTCTTTACATTCATAACATGATCTTCACGAGATTTTCTAAATATCAAAATGTCATCCAAGTAGACAATCACACAATCATCAAGAAAAGGTCTTAAGACATAATTCATGACTCTCATGTATGTAGCATGAGCATTGCAAAGTCCAAATGGCATTACCATCCACTCAAAAAATCCTTGATTTTTTTTTAAGTTGTCTTCTAAGTGTCTCCTTCAACAATCCTAATATGATGATATCCACTTCTCAAATCCAATTTAGTAAAATACTTAGCATCTTTCAATTGATCAAGAAAATCATCAATTCTAGGAAGAGGATAACGATTCTTTACTATAATCTTGTTCAAGGCCCTAAAATCTACACGCATGCGCCATGTACCATCTTTATTTGGCACTAAAACAATTGGTGATCCACATGGCGATGTGCTTGGCATAATGAACCCTTTGTCAATAAAATCTTGTATTTTTGTTTTGTATTTCACCATTCTCCATGACTAACATCCTGTACATACCAATGTTTGGAAGAGAACAATCTTTCTGCAATTGTATCTCATGTTGGATATCCCTTTTCAGAGGAAATCCCGTTTCTTCCTGAAACATATCATCATATTGGTTAACAACCTCATATAAATCAGATTTCAAATTTTAATCACAACCTTGGAAATCTTCTTTTTCAACATTGTCTTTGGGTTTGATCATCAAGAAAACAAAATTCTTACTATCATTGACTAATCTCTTCATTTGTCCATCATTTACAAGTGACAAATTCAACTTATTAGTATGTTGTCTAACAATGTACTCAAATCCATTTTTAAACCAATGATACTTGTTCTCATGACGATGAAATATGGCTCTCCTATCATATAAGTATGGGATTCCTAACACGATACCACATATATCTAAAGGAATAACATCAAGATCTACCTCATCTATAAAATTTGCAGTGATGGAAAATCTAAGTTTACACCTTCTTGTCACATGCAATTTGGCATTGTCACATATCCATCCTAGATGATATGGTTTAGGATGTGGACT
>JASDQU010435954.1:32549-43574 GCA_032191745.1 Picea mariana
AACATTTTTAGATAGGTGGATTCATGCAAACAAGAAGGATCAAGAGAGTTGTAAGGGTTTGTTTTCATGTAAAACCTTCCTATTACAATTTCATAGATGTCTTGAAAAGGAGAAGGTCATTATTTCTATTTGTCCTAATAGCAAGAATAATTTCATCAATGTAAACTTGGAAAAACGATTGCAGGACCCAGGTCCTCGCAAAGCATATTCAAATCAAATAATTTGAGGGTGAGCCTATTCAAAATTTTAAAGATTTGAATAATATCATGTGTACATATATTAACATAGTTACCAACTTGACAAGAACTCCATAGTTCTCATTTTTTTAGAGGTTGATTTAGTAGTTGTTTTCACCCTCATCATAAGGGGAATTTTGAGGTAAAAAATGGGCCTAAAAAATGTTCTATCGAAATAAACTTAAAAAGAACATTGTCTTCTTTGTAGGTAAATATTTGGTGCCATAACATTCTCTTTGTAGGTAAATTTTTTTATGAAGAAAGAGCTTGTTTAGGTACCAGAAAGCATGACCATCAAAACTAGATATAGGCTATGATTGTGAAAGTGTAGATCCTACAAATCTCTTCGCTATAGATATTGAAGAACTATTACATTGAATGGTGCATGCATCAAGTTAGAACAAAGTGACCACGTGAACACCTTTAGAGAGCACCATAGCTCCTCAGATCATCTTACACCCTTTGTTGGAGAAAACAACCTACACACCCACATCATTAAGTTTTCTTAGTGATGGTAGGTTCTATCCCAAACCTGGTATGTGCAAAACTCCATTGATCCCTTTCACTTTTCCATCAGGGAATCTGATTAAGACTCTACCATGACCAACTATGTTCAAAGGAGATTCATCACCGAGGTATATTATCTCACCATCATATTTCTCATACACTAAAAACCAATCTTGATGGAAAGTCATATGGAAGGAATCTCTAGAGTCTATCAACCATGCATTTTGGCTTGCATGGGTTGCCAAAGTTACAACAAAGGCATCTCCACTATCCTCCTAAGATGATTTTTTAGACTCATCATTAGAATCATTATTTTCCTTCTTATTCTTTTTTTCTCTTCCTTGCAGTGTCTTTTGAAATGCCCAACCTTGTCATAGTTCCAACATTTTTCCTTGGAGTTTTCAAAAGACTTATATCTCCCATGGGATTTGGATTTGTCATTTTCTTTCTTCTTTCCTTTCTACTTTGAACTTCCATTAACAACCAAGGCCTCAATGATCTCAATCTCGGTCTGTTCCTAGTGGTGCTTCAACGGTATCTGCTTAGAAATTTGGGTCTTACAATAGCTTTGCAACGATATCTTCTTTTTAAGGATATAAAATGCGAATAGCACGAATAAGCTATGAATATGAATCTGCGACTACTGGCTTTTTAACGAGCTCAGATGCTACTGCTGGTGCTTTAGCTCGGTCAGTGAGATCAAATGCAACTACTGAGGATGCCCCCGGCAAGGCTTGACTGTAGGGAGAGGGTGCTTCAACAAGATCAAATGCAGCTTATGCCGGGTCAACCAAGGCCTCAATGGTGGATTCAAAATCTTTCCAAATGTCAACACTGAAGGCCTAACTACCCTTCGCTATGTATAATCATCCTTCGCTAAGTATAATCATGATGGATTTGCCAAGGCTCTCGGTAACTAATCTTATGCTAAATGTCAATACTCGTTTTCTAAGAGTAGGTACTTTTATGTTTTTCTACTATCTCCTAATTCTCCATAACGTGTAGAAATTGAACCGGAATTTGAGAAAAGCTAATGTACCACAAAGGGACCCATAAAAAGTGAAATTTAAAAAAAAACCTAATGTACCATAAAGGAAGACATAGAAATTAGAACCATAGAAATTGGACCGGTGACCAAACAAAGAAAAAATCCCATGGCGACCAATGAACTTGCGGCGGGTGAACAGAGAGTAAGTAGTCTTACTTGAGATGTACCTTTTTAGTCATCATAGTACTGCCCAGCCTCTCCATTCCCAAATCTGTAGCTTCTTCGTGTTCGTGTTCCTGCGCTCCGTCTGGATTGGATTGAATTGAATTTACAAGAGCAAGAGGCAGCCACAGAATTAATGGCGTCGACCATGGAGAAGGAGGACGGAAGGAGGGTTCGTTTTCCTCACGTGATGATGCTGCCGTCTCTGGGTCACGGCCATTTCATTCCTTTCATGCAGCTCGCCCAAAAACTGGCTGCCAGGGGCTTCACGGTCACCTTCGTCGTCACATTTCATCACAAGTCTTCTCTGCAGATGAAGGTGGAGGCCGCGCGGGAGACCGGGCTGGACATCCACTTGGTGGAAATGGAGATCCCCAGAGACGACTTGGCCATCGGCATGCTCAACAGCAACAGCGGCATGTACGCAATTTCTGTCTGGCATATTATCTGCGACGTGTTGCCTCGTAATCTGCCGCGCACCCTTTCAGGTCGATATATTCTCCCGGGGCTTCCCAAGGAAGTGCGTCTCACCAGCCTTCAGATGATGCCGCAGGTTACTGAGTTGGCCACCGGCAGATAGAAGGCAACAAGGCAACAAGCAGAGCTGGAGGATGATCGCCAATACCTTCTACGCCCTGGAGCTGGACTTCGTGGAGCATTTTCAGAAGATTAACGGCACTTTGCTAACAATAGGCCCCCTGCTCCCTACCGAGGCTTTCCAAGATCAACCCAGCAGAATCGCCCAGGTGGTCGAAATGGGAGTGAATACGGAATCAAACGAGTGCTTAGACTGTCTCGACGCGCAGGCGGAAGAGTCTGTGCTTTACATTTCTTTCGGAAGCGAGAACTCCATTTCGAGCGCTCAGACTGTGGAGCTGGCCATGGGTTTGCAGGCCAGCGGGGTGAAGTTCGTTTGGGTTCTGCGAATACCGTCTGACGCCGGATCGAAGGCATTCTCGTCGGCCCTCGATTTTCTCCCCGAGGGCTTCCACGGTCGTATGGTTGAGAAGGAGCAGGGGTTCATCATTCTGGGGTGGGCGCCGCAGTTGAGCATTCTGGCACATGCTGCCACTGCTGGCTTTCTCTCCCATTGCAGATGGAACGCCGTGCTGGAAACGATAACGATGGGCATTCCCATGATCGCCTGGCCCCTCTTCGTAGAGCAGCACTGCAACTCTAAGTTTGTGGTCGAGGAGATACAGATCGCACTGGAGGCGCCAAACAGAGCGGAACAGAACTGGCCGGTCCCCAGAGACGACGTTGAAAGAATCGTTAAACTGTTAATGATGGAAGAAAAGGGCAGGGAATTGAAAAAACGAGTAACTGAATTGAAGGTGGCTGCGAGAGCAGCGGTGGCTGAGGGAGGGTCGTCCCATATCAACTTCGACCTCTTTGTCTCGGAAATCATGTCCGTGTCGACATGTTAACAAAACAACTTCACATGCATTAATGCACTGTTTATCTTAGTAGATTTTACTAGTTAAATTGTTGGGTGAAGGGTTCTTTGTTCCACAAACAAGAGGGTCTCATACACCAATTTGGTGTGTGGCTTGGCCGTGATCTTAAAAATAGATTATTATTATTACTTAAGTAGTTTGTGGTAAGACAATAATTGATGTTCGATTGTTTGATTTGAACTTTGTACCCACTCAATGATAATAAATACTAAGTAAATGAGAAATAATAATATAGTCATTACATAGTTTTATTGTAAATACTATGTAGGTTGAAATAGTTTTGTGACTTTAGAGTAACATTAAATTTTGTTTTTGATTGATTAAGAATATGAATTTTTTTACAAATACTATTTACATTGAAATTGTTTTTTTATTATGAAGTAACACTTAACAATGATTTTTATTGATTAACATATTTTCTGTGTGTAATGATTCAAAATCCACTAGTGAAAAATTGTCCCTTTCCTCATTACCCATTAACAACACTAAAATCCCATCATATAAATTTGGATAATTAAAAATTGGATTGGATCATAATCAAGTTTTGCCACTTTTTAATATATATATTTATGTCGAAAGATGTATACCTATTGGAGATGGGCACAATTAATCACCTTTTAATCTAAAATTCTAATATGATGGCTAACAATTGAAGATGCTGGCATATTCTTAGTCGTCCTCCCAAATCAATGAATGTGATTTACTCTTCATAACTTCCTTGTATTTTTGAATGCATCGGTTAACCTATTTACTTTTTAACATTTACCTAATCATATTAAGAAATTACTGTACCACCATATGATTGCCACATTTAACTGATTAACCTTTGGAATTACCACATTTGAAATTAACTTTTAAATTTCCTCAGTTCTATGTGCATTTCAACTGTCCGTGCGTTTCAGCTCTGAAGGAGGAAGCATTGCCTTTCGACGACTGTGCTAGTGATATGATAAATCTACAATTATTATCAAATTTAAAAATAAAATAAAATATAAATATTCTCCTACCTTTTAATATATATATATTGATATGATAAATCTACAATTATTATCAAATTTAAAAATAAAATAAAATATAAATATTCTCCTACCTTTTAATATATATATATATATATAGATATGATAAATCTACAATTATTATCAAATTTAAAAATAAAATAAAATATAAATATTCTCCTACACTACCCAATAATATTGGAAATTAACTTAATTTATATTAATACAAAATCATTAATATTATGTTCGTGATTGAAATGTGTGATTCCATTAGAAAAATCAAATAAACACAATAAATTTTTCCTTTATTATTTTTATTTTTTTATATTTAAATATAGATACTATTGTGTTTACATAGTAAAATTGATATTGTGTTTACATAGTAAAATTGATATGAAGTAGATATATTAATCATAATAAAACATAAAATTACGAGCATAGTTACATGTCATTCTAATATTTTTTATAATTTTTTTTAACTTTTCAAAAAATCATTTATAAATATAAATTTAAAAAATGAAAAACAATTTATAAAATATTTTAAAATCATAACTTTATTTTATGATTGATCGAAGATATAGATTTGATAATTTAGTTTTACATGTCATTCTAATAATTTAGTTTTACATGTCATTTTAAAGCAAAATAACTGCTCATGCATTAATGCAGCTAACTCATCCATTAATGTAATTGTTGTAATTCTTGCCTGTGCAGTGCTGTAATTCAAAGTTAGTATTGTGTTGTTTTTACCAAGTAATTTGTGGTAAGTCAGTCGTTGATGTTTGATTGGTCAGTTTGAGCTTTGTAATGAGTTTGAGTGATATTAAATGTGACGTCAATGGTTGGATTTTAGAACAGCCTTTTGTGAGTCGGTGCTAGCTTTCATCAGTAAAACTATATAATAAAAAGGTTATATTTTAATATTTTTAAAGGTTTTTTTTTTATATAATTTGGGGATATTGTTCCTAAATTTGATAAGATATTGTTGGATTTGCAGATTTGAGTAGTTAAATCTGTATAATTTAAAAGCTTTAAAGATTTTTCAGTAAACTAAATTACATTTTTATATTCAAAAATGTAATTTAAACAATAAAAAATTATGATTTCTTATAAATTTATGTGACTAGATTCAAAAAATACAATTTAAACAACAATAAAATATAATTTTGTATAGATTTAAATTGCTGGATTCCAAGGATAAAGACAAAAACTTAGAACAGTAAAACAACACTAATAAAAAAAATGATTACTTGAAAAACCCACACATAAATTATATCATTTTGCACAAATCTCGAGGACCAGCAAATTTACAGAGCGAAGCATCAACTCCTGCACTCAAGTATTCGTATCATTTTCAACGGGTAGGTCGTTTGTTTTTGTTTTCGAGATACAGCGAATTGATACAGCTAAGCATCAACTCCTTAATTCAAGCATTCGCATTCGTATCGCATTCGTATCGTTTTCAGCGAATTGATGGTAGTTGGACAAAAGGGAGTGCTCCGTAATTTAGGTAGTCTCTATCCACTCAGAAGTCAATATATATCATTCTCATGATTTTCATGCTTTCTTTATAAAGCTTAAAAGAAGAAACACTTTGGAATCAAATGTTTTTCCCGAAAGTCTCTAATTGAATTTCATGAATTCAATTTTTTAAACAAAATTAGAATAAGTGATTTTATAAATTATAAATCTTAAAAGGAGAAACACTTTTAACCGTTTGGACTCATTATGTTTTTTCCGAAAGTCTAGTGTAGAACCAACCACAACCCACACAACAATTTAGAAAATTGGAACCTTAATCCCAAACGTGAGGATCATTCACAACACACCAAGATTAACATGTAATCTCTAACCATATTTATCCTACATGTGCATACACACCCACTCCTAACCTACTAACCCCTAACCCACTCATGCTTAATCTATTAATCCATAATCCCTAACACATAATGCACTAACTTGTTTAACTTATTAATTACTTCAACCCCAAGCCTGCTAACCCCTAATGACTAAAAACTAACGGCTAACCCATTGTCACATGCAGACCCTTGACCCATCCATGCGTAACCTACTAATATATAGCCCCTAACAATGGATCCATGACTAACCCATAACCCTTAACTGCTAACACATGCATGCACAATTTATTACCTACTAAACTTGTAATGGGCATCAAGAACCTTCCTTAGTGTGCCACTCCTCAAAAAGGTGAGAATATCTCACTCATAGGCTAAACATTCCATATGTAGGGACAATGTGGTAATTTGGGGTACCACACATGGCCTATGAAACTTAGAGGATGTTGTATGGACTTAGGCCATAGATTTCAACCTTAAACCATGTTATTGGCATATGGAACTATTCATGGTGTTGAAAATCTCAAAATGGCCATCATAACCCACTTGCAAGCCAAAAATTCCCTATGTAGGGCATGTGTGATAGCTTGAGGCCTTATGCATAGCCCATGAGGCACAAAGGAAAACATTATGGATAACAAAGACCTTGTTCTTGTTCCTAGACCATGGTTTAGGACATGAGAACCATCCCCAGTGTGTCAAACCTCAGATCACCACATCTTGCTCATAGGCTAAGTTTCCCTATGTAGGGCTTATGTGGTGGCTTGGGGCTCAAGGAATGGATTATGAGCTTCAAACATAAATGATATAGTTTGAGACACTAGCTTTTAATCTTGGACGATGTCTTAGGTCATCCGAACTATCCCTAACTTATCAAACCTTGAATCGCCACCATAGTGAACTCATAGGGGAAAGATTCCATATTCAAGACATGTGTAATTGTCGAGAGGCTTGTACATGGTCCATGAGACCCCAGAGACAAATATTATGTCCCAACAACCATTATTTTTATGTTGAACCATTACATGAGTCCTAAGAACAACCCTTGGTACTCCAATCCTCAAAATGATGACTATATTTCACTAGTAGGCTAAAGATTACTTATATAGTGTAGTTTTAAAAAACTTGCCCCGAATAGTTATGAGAATTGAATTTTTTGAAGGGATTTTGTAAAAAATCACCTCCAAAACTTCAATTCTCATGACTTTTAGAAGTGGCGATCAGAACTTGCTCCTAAAAATAGAACTAAGGATTTTTTTTGAAAATTTCCCCTAAAATTCATGAGAATTGAAGTTTTGAAGGTGGTTTATAAAATACCGCCTATGAAACTTTAGTTTTCATGACTTTTAGGGGTGCTTTTAAAAAACCTACCCCTAAAAATAGGTTTAGGTGTGTTTTTTTGAAACCACCCCTAAAAATCACAAGAATATAAGTTTTGGAGGCGGTTTGTAAAAAACTGTATCCAAAACTTCAATTTTCATAAAATTTGAGGATGATTTGCAAAAACTGCCCCAAAAGCCCTTAAAATTATTTTAGAAGGGTTTTTGCAAGACTCTCGCAAGCCTAAACTTCCACTAAAAGGCTAAATTATTGCAGTGATACACATTAGATGACATATTGAATAGTAAGTAGACATCAAGCAAGCACCATTTACCAGGTAGTGCATGTATATTCTTYTTTTTGTAGCTTAGAACTAGCAATAGTCTATTGGTTCTTCCACATTTAGTGATGTAATTGATTTGTAACTAAAATGCAATGTGCTAGGAACCCAAGTGTTCTTTAGRAAATGTATAAATACATGTAAGCTTACATAGAAAAGGGTTCTGGTTGCTTCACTCTCTTCRACCCAYGTTTCCCTTTGTTATTGTATTCAAGTCCATTGACTTAGTTCATGTATGTTTGAGGATCATACATATAGAGTTTGAAGGTTGACTTCTAAAGGTGACTAATTGATACATTGGTTTTTTTTCCCTTTGGATTTCTCCATTATCAATTCCTAGCTTACATCTTCATGTGATTGGGATTGTTACTTGCTTTTAGTCAATTATATTTGGTTGTTGTATGAATAATTTGGTTTCATAATTGTCTAGATTTAACCAAAGTAGAGATTGATTCATTTAGTCTAGCTTTCACTAAAATAGAGCTTGATTCGTTTAGAGGACTCTATTGTCCCCTATTGTCACTTGGGATGATAGGGATCACTTTTTGGTATGATAAGAGGCTTGATTTAATTAGTTCACTAGATAATGAGAGGAGGTTGATTGTTGTAACACACCCAACCCYTTAAGTACCCTTTTAAGGGATGGGATATAATTTTTTCTCTTTCCTATAGCTTCTGTGAGTTCCTCGAAGAGAGGTACCATTGCCTTCTACTCTCTGAGAGCTTTCTAACGACTAGAATCTTGTCCAAAATTGAGTTCTGGTTTGAGAGTTAAGGCCTTCTGAAATTTTCAGGGTGTCATTGGCCAATGCCCACCCATTTCACCACATGGCTTCACTTTCCTCGTACCATCCAACATGGCACTATCACTGTCTCGATTGTCATCCTTTGGAAATGAAATGGATGTGGAAGAAGGATTTACAGGGGAAAATCTATGACGAGTTGCAAGCTTATCTACTCCCAGAACCTCGGTGCTTATCTGTCCACCTTTGCATTTAACAATTAAGATTTACCCGTACTTAAGCAATTTCTTGGACTTAACTAGAGGGGTGGGGTCCCACACCTAATTCATGTCCAATCCCACGATGCCAGATGGAGCCATCTGGACACACCACATCACCATGACGCACGCAAGCCTATCTTATCGGAGCTCGACACTACAATAGGGAAAATTTGGTGCCTTAACCACTTTTCTCTATTTGCAAATCCTCTGGAGTTCTGAACCCCGGAGTCCTGCCACATGGCTTCGACCCTTCGTCCCTTTTTGGAGCTTGCGTATTAGCACTCCAAACACCCGAAGTTCTGAAGTACCGAACTCCCAGAGTGGGTCCCTCTTGTGTACGTGGCATTCTGCATGGGTGTCCCTATGATCCAGGTGGATATTGGTGGCCACCCACCTATTCCAACTGGCTCCTCATGTTTGTTTTTTATTCAACATGTCTTTTTGTAATTCTTTATAATTGTGAGCTCTACACTTCTAGGGTTGTTTGAATCCTCACACATTCTCCAGGTGGATATGGGTGGCCTCTCGCCTAATCCAAATCGCTTATTTTGTATGTTTTCATGTCAGCACATCTTGTTATACTTCCAGGGATGTTTTGGGGCCCTAAATGTTGTTTTTTTTACTCGCCACAGTCAGATTGTAGACGAAGTCAAAGTCTAATGGCAGAATATGTAGATATATGAAAGACCTTTCCAATGGGCTATCACGCACCTAAAACGGAAGTTGTATGCAAAAGTTACGACCCTAGGAAGTTGAGGTACCAAATTACACCAACTTACCCATAGGGCCCACATGACTTTTGGTGTTTCACCTTCTAGGGTTAGGTTTTTGGATGTCTACAGTTTTGGCATGCCTGAGTAATATGAAAAGGGCCTATGGAGCCTCATTGTAATCCATTCTTATCAGATGGATGCACGTAGAAACAACATCTCTTCTCAGAGATATCTTCCACCATTCGAGCAAGTTTCAGTTCTGTAGTTTTACAGTTTCAGCCTATTTCATTATTTAATAGAAGATATTGTTCACTGGATATTTGTGTTATTCTTCCTATCTCTGTGTTTATGATATTCATTATGTTAATCAGTTTGTTCTGCTAAAGTTTAAGTAGAAATGACGAGATTTTGGATCTGCAAACCCCTCACAGCCGAAGCAGGGAATAGGAAACCCCAACCTATACAACAAGGGAACAAGTTGAGATGGCAACCCTCAGGAAAATCCGTCCAAGCCACAACACAAGAAGGGTAGTGAGAAGACGAAGAAGAACACGAGGAAAATGGTGTGAGTACCATAAGATTCCTTAGCACAACACTGACGAATGTCGCTCCAAGTAGTCCCTCGTGGCCGAGTTGAAGGCTTCCGAGTCAAAGGCCAATTTTGATTCCAAGTCAACTCTTGAAGTAAGGAAGTGAATTATTGATGCTGAACCCAGTGCCATGGTCACTATCACCAAATTCCGGCCAAGCGAACCAGAAGAACCAGAGGAAGGGGAACGCCTCTTTCATTCACAGATATGGGTCAAGGGGGCTCCAATTCATTTCATTGTCGACAACAGTAGCCAGAAGAACCTGATTTTAGTAGAGGTCGTCAAGCAGTTGAATCTGCCAACGAAACCGCACCTGCAACCCTACACCATCGACTGGCTTCGTCAAGGAAGAGATCTATGTATCAGCCAAGAGTGTCGTCTGCCCTACGACATCAAACCTTTCAAAGATGAGGCACTGTGTGATATTGATCCCCTTGAAGTTTGTGATGTTATTTTAGGACAACCATATTTGTGGAAGCGTCATGTTGTGTATGAGCCTAGACCCCGCAATGTTATTATTAGTTTGGGTAGACAATTGTACAGGATCCCAGAGATGGCACCACCTACTGTTATTTCTTTAATCTCTACTAAGCAATGCAGTAAGGTCATTTCACAGACCAGGAAGTTTGTCTTCTTTGTGATACGTGCTCATAGTAAGCACAAGGTCGTCGCCACATATGTGTCCTCTACATAACACCTCTCTTTGCAGCAGAAGCAAGTGGATGGGATCGTGGAAGAATACAGAGACATCTTCTCCTCACCTACACGGGTACCAACACACTGCCAAGTCAAGCATTC